>WOVY01002855.1:0-35580 GCA_013436015.1 Rhipicephalus annulatus | reverse complement strand
CCCACAATCTAATCTAATCTAATCTCGAACCATTCCGTCAATCGCTAATCGCTGATCTTTACGTTAGAGGCCTTCCTTTTCCAGGTAGTGGTACCGTGACAGTGACAGCATTTGCTGGTGACATCACGTTGTATTTGAAGAATGAGGACAGTTTATCTCGTAGCCTACGACTTTTTACTACGTATGGCACGATTTCAGGTGCTGCGTTAAATTTTTCCAAAGGTCGATATTTATTGATTGGTTCCCCAGACGCATGTCTAAGTTCCTTTTTTGGTCTTCAAAAAGTGACTCTATTCGCATTTTGTGGCTTGATTATACTTGCTACGGCATATCAGCCTCCTTGTGGAATTCAGTAGTCGAAGATGTAAACGACACGTCCGGGAAGCACAAGAGTATGATTTACCGATGCCCGAAAGAAGGTATTTAGCACAGACGGTGTTTTGCGGCCGTGCATGGTACATATCTCATGTCTTACAGCCCCCATTACGAATCAGCAGGTTGTTGCAATCCCTCATTGGCTCTTTTTTCTGGTCAGGTGAAACAGAGCTGGTTTGCCGAGCAGCTCTTGGGCAACCGAGAAACTGCGGTGGATTCGCATTCCCATCCGTCTCTGTTCGCTGCCGGCTGCTTGCCCTACGATTCTTACTTCGGTTGTTGCATGGTGATCATTGCCCCGCGCGTGATCTTGCCTGCTATTTTTTAGGCACCAAGTTACGCTATTTACTACCAGATGCACGGCTTAATTCTGCACCGCAAACACTTAATGTGCCTACATTTTACTCAACGGCAGTAGCATTTTATCGACACGCGCAGCAGGTTTGTCCCGATGTGGTCATTCTTGAAAGCCGCAATGTAGATACAACGGCGGCTCTTTTGCTTCCTCTGGTTCCTCCAGCCCGTCTAACACGATTGAGGCATGTCTCGTGCAGCGCGATAACGGCATCGTTTTCGCCTGGTCACCTCTGTGACTTTATGTGGCGTCTTGGATGGAGAGTACTCCCAACACTGGACAGACTGGAGAGGTGGGGCATGGTCCCATCTTCCACTTGTCCTAACTGCCTGTTACAGGAGTCTAACCAGCATATGCTGCAGCAATGTGTCATTGCAAAGGTGTTTTGGAAGTCAGTTAACACTAGATTTCGTGGCCTAGGTGTTAATCGCTTTGTAACATCTGATCGCTGCTCGCGTAGTCGCTTTGCACGCCTTCTATTAGCTGCGGGAGCTTTTTGTTTATGGCGTAATAGGTGCGAAGCTGTTGCGGCAGGTCATCGTCGTCGTGCTCTTTTTCCGATTCTGGAACGCCTCTACTTTGAACTCTTATCGTTTTCTGTCGGAGGAATTGTTCTTCCGTGGGAGGAGGAAGAATTTCTGTGACAGTGGTCGTGCCGCTTTCTTTCCGTAGTTGACAGACGCGTTCGATTAGTCTTCCAACTGGCCTGGTTCCTATAGCCAGGTCACCTGTCAATGTCTGATTGGTGCATGTAATCAGTATGTGTTCACTATTTTATGTGTTTGTGTTTGTCCCATATGGGTGTGAGCTCTTCTATATATGCACTTCATTCTAACGCTGTAAGTTATGTAACTTTCATGTATATTGATACCTGTTGTACATATTTTCTAACATCTTCACCAAGTCTTGTAAATTCTGTACATATATCATCATGTACATTGTCCATGTTGTGATTAGCGCATTTATGTAGTGTATCTTTATTTATTAGTACAATGAACTATGGACATCCTAAGGACTTGGACACTTTTGTTTAAATGTGTAATGTATGTTGTGCTTTGTCTTTTGTTTGTAATTGTGCCTGTTATACAGACGCTTGTCCCTTAGGTTTGTTGCGTCCCATGAGAGAATAAACTTTTTCTAAAGAGTATCCCAAAAAAACAATATCATCTTTAACAAAGAGTGTGTGACTGCTTCGGTTGATTCCTCACTTTTCAAGTACACAACTCTCTTAAAGAGAGAGGCTACTTATCTTGAGGGTCACAATACTCTCAGAAGAAAGGATAACGATCTCAAGAGGAAGTTCACATGAATCATTAAGGAGACTCGTGTACGTTAAAGCCATGACAAAAAAGTCAAAATGCCCGTTTTTACATTGACGTAGTTAGCATTTTCTACAAAGAGCTATTAGCTGTTTTAGTGGGCACAACCCTAAAGGGGCCCTGAATCACTTTTCAAGTAACCATAGAATGAATTCGCTGAAAGAGGTTATTGCCTCACGAATTCAACGCCACCAAAATTTGAAGAATTTTTACCAGTGCGAGTGGAGTAAAAGAGGTTTGTCGCATGCTGCGATTGCATTTTCTCTTCTCTCGTCCAGACGAAAGCGCTAGAAGCTAAATAGGATGGAATGGCAGGGCCACAGAAAAACGTCACGCGTGCCTCGTGACCTTGAGCACTTTTGCTTTTCTTCGAATGCGCGGCTTTTAGGGTCGAAGCTCCTTATAGCGGCACCAGTTCGTCCCTCGTAGCCCTTGTAGTAGTGTGTAACAAGTATAACATTTCGACCTCCAAGGTGGTGCTGGTGAGAGATTTCTTCTGTGCGTTGTTGAACAATAAAAGATAGTGCTCAATGTACATGCCAATGACTTGTGAGGGGGAATGAGGAACAGGAAAATTCGGCTTTTAGTTAACGCGCACGCTGCAATTTTTTTATTATTCAACAATGCACAGAAGACAAGAAAGGGTTGCTACGTAATACTTGCTGGGCGTAACCTCCGAGGTTTCAGAAAGGTTTAGCGAGCGTTGGACCGCAGTGCCATGAATACAGTGAACTAGTATATATCAGTACTCGAGGTGGTTAAAGGTGGGAAGAAGACAAGAAGCGCAAGCCGCAAGAAAGTGTGCGTGTGCCTCCTCTCGTTCAGTCCTTGGAATGTCCGCTCGATGGCGGTGCTTCTATATGAGGAATATATGATGAAAAGATGCGAGATGGTGATACTTCGAGATTTGAATAGGTGCACGAACGTACACACAGACAGATGCATGGACGGACGCACGGATTGCTGCACGGACGGATAGCCGCACGAACAGACGCACGCACGTACAGGCGGATGGACGCATGGGCGGCCACACAGACGCACGCATGGATGGACGGAAGCAAGAACGAATGGACGGATGGGTGCTTCAGCCCATTATCCATCATTCACTCCGTGGATATGCTGCCATCTTTTAGTGTCATCGCTCGCACACGCGTGCACAAGTAACGGCCTTCTGCCGTTATCTCTAAGAAGCGAGCGCGTCATGTTCAAATCAGCCAATGGCTGATAGATGGGCTTGCTACGTGTAAAGTTTGGGCACATTTCGTAATTTGTCAAGAGAAGAGAAAGCAATTTTCACCTGACTTCGATGATTTATTGTGAATTCCACGTCTCGTGCTGCGCTGTAATATTTGGCTCTCGTTTCGTCGGGAGCGTCTACTACCGATCGGCGGCGTTTTATGACCATGCTCCAAAAGTGTTGCAGGGCTCCTCTAATGAAACAATCAATGATGACGTGAAAGGGGGTTGCCATTCGCGATGTCTTGTCTCTTACATGTGCCGTACATTTTCAAGTGTTTAGCGTGAATGCGTGATAGCCATTATGTTGCTAAAATTCTCAATGACACAGAGAAAGCGCGTTGCCATTAGCAATATTTTTGTGTCCCTTTAATTTATCGTACACATAAATGCACTGCAAACAGTAGTACAGGTTTCCAAGTATTTAACGCGAGTGCGCAAGCGTCAACCCCTAGGTTGATACGTTCCGTACAAAGGGACCGTGCCATGACGTCATTGAGAATACGTGCACCTCCGATAGGTTGTTTTTAGACGCCATTGTCAGCACCTTCATATTAATCCCGTTTTCAATCGTGAAGCTAGTCTTCGCCAGTCACGAAAAGAAATTAGCATCATCATTAACCAGCACGCGCTGTCTTTGTTCTTACGTTGTGTTCTTCGCGATCATACTAACTCCCCGAACACCTGCGCCAATTTTTTTGCGTTGTGGCATGCCAACCCATCTACTCATTATCCGAAAAATAACGTCGTCCATTCGGCTTTTGTAACGTGCCATGAGAGTGAATACTGTTATAATTCATGCGATATTTTTCAATTAATATTACAACAATATAGTGCTCACCTACGTCAGCTAATGATTGGGCGTATACCGTGAGTTTTTTGCTTGAAAGGAGCGCGGATTTCACAAGTGACAGAAGGGGAACTGGACAAATGAGTGTAGTGGAGAAGCTGAAGAAAAAGAGAGGTGCGGTTCTTGAAAATATCACGCCATGTTACAATGCTCATTTATAGTGCACGTTGGCTTTGAGCAGTACATCAATGAGTTATGGAAGTAAGCAACGCCCTGTTCTTATTCAGCTTGAATAATTTCTGCGAAATGGACCTACGCGCTCACGCTCATCATTCACAAATGCAGTTGGTTGGTGAAAGCGCATAAGAAAAGTTTGTGTAATTAAGGCTTAGTTATTCTAATTATTTCTATCTGTGCAAAGATTATTTTCCCCCGCCGCGGTGGTCTGGTAGCTAAGCTGCTCGGCTGCTGACCCTCAGGTCGCGGGATCAAATCCAGGCTGCGGCGGTTGCATTTCCGATGGAGGCGGAAATTTTGTAGGCCCGTGTACTCAGACTTGGGTGCACGTGAAAGAACCCCAGGTGGTTGGAATTTCTGGAGCCCTCCACCACGGCGTCTCTCATAATCATATGGTGATTTTGGGACGTTGAACGCCATATATCAATCATTAAAAAGTTTTATCCTTCTCTAATGCGTTTTTTGTGTTTTTTTGTTATTTCACACGTGCGACCTATTGTACTCCTTCTATCTACGCAGTGATGAAGAATAAACAGCTTGGCATTATGCTTGTTCATGTTTATTAACTTTTTCGTACTACGAAAGGCTTTGGGAGCACAACTGATTACTAAAGAAGTGTACTATGTCACTAGTCGGCCATATAATGCTTTTCGTGTGGTGATAAGTCGCACATGTTTACGTAGTTCAAAGAAAATTGTGTCCGCGTTGAACACTTCTCAGCAGGACACTTGTAAAAAAATGATCACTTTAGGCAGAACATAACACGCGATGCATCGTAACGCGATGTGGTTACTGTACAGCACCGTATTTAGTTATTTAGTGTCCTTATGCCAGAACTCTTGTCATTAGGTTTTTTGTAGATGTTCTTTAGCATTCGCCTCTAGGTAAGGAAATACATCTGCGGTCGAGAAAACTCTCACTACGCCTTCTATCTTGTTTTTTTTTTCATTCCTTGTAGAGAAAAAATGAAAACGGACAGAAAGAAACCAAGATATATAGTGTACGGGAAGATAGAATAAGTTGGAAAGCAGGAAGGAGTATCAATTCTGTCGTAGCGCTTGCATGGAGGGCGCGAGTTTATATCCTGTCATGGCGCAAAACGGAGTATGCTCAGAAGGTGGCATATTATTCACTGAAGATAGATTGGATGTCCTTTCTCAAGGCGACGTTGTTCCACACTGCCCCGGATGCGCAAACGTGAGTTACCATAGCAGCCTCATCTACAGGGTCTCCTTCTGCTGCTCTCTTATCGCGGGTGCCCAACCATTGCTGGCATGCAGGTGATTTGTTTCGATGAAATAATGTCCGTGCAATGCTCCAAGTTGGTTAGTTATTGGTGTATCACTGTGCAATATGATCCCACAATATCCACGCGAACCTGGCTGCGATAAATCAAGACAAGGAAGAAACAAGTAACGCAAGAAGGGAGACAATATTATTTTCACGAAGGAATTTTTTTACGAGATTATTCATCAAGATCTTAGCTGGTTATGCAAGAGTGAGTATACCCAGAGCCGGAAACTCTCTATACCTACCTCGTGTTCGTTCTCACATGCCGATACGCAGCGGAAGCACTGCTTTTACCACGGGAAGTTGCCGGTCATCCAACCGGAAATAAATCACAAACAGAATGTATCTTTTATGACGTCACTGGTGAGGCCGTCCAGTAGAGGGTGACGACGAAAAAACCGAGAGGTTGGTTGTCCCGGAAGCTCTCCTATCCCAGTTATTATGCGAGCGGAATGCACTCAGAATTCTTTCAGATCCACTGGCCGCTTGGTCAATGCGGCGATTCTTTAAATTTCATTCACACCTTTTATATTTTCTTCTTACCTTCGGAATGGGCGAAAGATAGGCTGACCGACTTCTCAGTAAGACAAATATTTTGATCGGCAAAAATAAAATGATCGTTCATATTCTACGTTTTATATATATATATATATATATATATATATATATATATCAGAGAAATATAGTGTGAAGATGTCAATCTACAAAATCTTTTTTACCAATGACATGAGATTATTATGAACAAACATTGAACGCAATATATTTCAAACAAGGCAAATAATATCAACAATCACCAGTAGAACATGTCGTATTTGACGTACAGAACTTCAGTAACAATGAGACTGAAGTTAAGAGGCACGAAGAGTCTTTAAGCGGTCAGAAATCTCTCAAGAATGTCACTGGAAACTTTTTGGCAAGTTTTCTTGTCCTCGTCAGGACAGAAGCGTTGCCTTGACTAAGAAAAGTTCATTTGTCAAAATGTTCGCTCCAGTGACAGTCCCTCATTTCTAGAAGCACTCAGTCCACGACATGTATTTAGGTGACAGTATTAGAAGTAAAGAGTCACCAAGTTTCAAACCGTGGCTACTTGAGTTTTAGGAATAGGAAGCAGTCTATTGACTTGACATCATTTGAAAAACATTGCAAAATTAGAAGCAAATACTTTTTAGCCAAGCAAACACGAATTCGATCTTTTCATTAAACTATTTTTTTTTGACAGCAGCTTGGCTGCCGTATTTAGTGACACCGCACTTTTGTCAGTCCAGTCAGGCTTGAGAACTGCGTTTGCTCTTGCACAGCCGTCAGCACCTTGACCTCGAACTCCCTGGCGCATAGCCTCGTCTAACTTGGACTGAGGTGAGTGCCGCCAAACGTTGAAAATCATATGCTTGCTGCAGTTAACGATAGATGTAGCACGTGTTGTTTCCACTAGTAAATTGTGTATCCAGTCTGCCAGAGCCGACGTATTCCAGTAACGTTGGCTTGAGCGGTGGGTTGAACGCACTTACTGAGTACTTGGCATCCCATTTTCACCACGTTTCGCACGCAGCTAAGTTATCGCGCGCCCATGGTGTTCCTCGTCTACTTATCTCGACAATGAACTATTGAGTTTGATGGCTTATACGCACCTTTCAAGTTTTAATTCGTAGCTGCTGCTTTAAAAAAGTCACATGTGTAAAAAGCAGAGCAAACTCACGTTCACAGCATCTGTAAGAGTTGCACAATAAATAAATCTGGGAAATGATTTAAACTTCAAGCAAAAGTTTGAGCAGAAACCCGACGTTTCGGAACCGACTTGGTTCCTTCCTCAGGAGAAACTGGGACTGGTAGTGAAATGCGATGACGTTGTTCATGTTCTGACTCCTTAATTTTGAGACAGTCTGAAATAAACTGTTCTTGCAGTTTGGGGTTTGCCTTCCTGTTCGGTACACGCTGCACAGAAGATGTGGTCTTGGAGCGCAAGATTTCAGCGTGTAATAAAATTTGTAAACGTATTAATATAACTTGTGCGTGTAATAGTTTGTGCGTGCAATAGCAATAAATTTAAATGACATGGTTATCCTTGGCTTGAATTCTGGCTGTTTTAAAATTCATTTAACACCCACCCTTTGTGCTGTGTTTGGGAGTGTGAGGTGCTTTGAAACTCTAAAAAATAACAGATTCCTGCAAAAAACTTTACATGTAAACGGCAACCAAGGGTATGTTTTCCTGACAGGGCACGGTTCCGCAAACAGACACCTGTATTGAGCGACTCTAAATTTTTTTTGACTGAGTTGATCAAGATAATAATTGCAGCTGATATCAAAACAAGGCGGGACATTTTGCACGTCCTACAAAACGGCGGAAGTTTCCATTAAAGATTCCTGCATGTATCCTAATGAAGCCTAGTTGGTGGCGGTGAAACTTATGGGGGGATAGTAAAAACATTTATTGCCAGGAAATGGCGTCAGTAGAATGTAAGTCTTAACAAGCTTTATTCATGTTGTTGCCATTAAAGGTATGTTCAAGTATCAAAATTAAGTATAACCATTTGTCCAGATTATTTCTCTTAAAAATAGCCTTTGGAATCGTTACGGCCACACAGTGTTTGGGTACCCGCATCATGAAGATGCGACGGAATGACGAGTTATTGTATGTGCACATTCAAACCGCTACAGCCTAATATATTTCATTTATGATGAATATTTTCCTTTTTACTTGAACGGTCACTATCTTATTTGACCAGATATCTATTTAAGTTTTTAGGCAAAAACTACGCACGAAAATTGCTTTGATTGCGTTGTATCCACGCGTCTTCCTTGCTGAGAGTACGCACAAGCATTGCGCTCCAAGACCGTGCAGCGTTAATCGAGCAGAAAGGCACATCCTAAATTGCGAGACCAGTAATATATTTACGCTGTCTGAAAATCAATACATCGGAACACGAACAACGCCACCGGGTTTCAGATTTATTTATTGTTCAACTTTTACAAATGCCATAAACGTGCGTTTCCTCTTGTTTTTATACATGTCATCTCTTCTGAGCAGCAGCTGTGAATTGAGCCAAATTGTCCCACGCAACGATTCATTATCAAGATAAGCAGACAATCAACGCATTGGGTGCGCACGATAACGTATAGCCACTAGCGAAACGTGGCGAAAACGGATGCCAAGTGAGTGCATTCAACCCACTAGTCGGGGAGAGTGGAAACATAAATCTACTAATGAAACGAACGCGCGCTCCATCTGTCATTAACTGCAACACGCACATTATTTTCAACCATTGGTGGCGCTGACATAAGTTCAAGCGAACCGAGGCCACGCGTGTGAGAGCTCCACTCATGCAAGATCAGTGGCTGCTCAAATAATGGCTACAAATACTTGTGCTCAACCTTTGCCCGTTGTACAACTGCAGAACCTTCGCGGAACTGAAAATCACCGAGTTAACACACTGCATAGCCGTAAAAAAACATCTTGCATGATTTAGCCATCTTATTGGTATGCATGATTTACCCGGCGTAGCACAATGCGGCTAATGTTCCCCACCTGCCATAACCGGCTGTCTTTCTTTCTCTTAGTTGGCACACCAACCGATCGAGGTGACTGAGTGAGATCCAAGTTGCAATGCCGCTGAGCGAATTGCGAGATAGATCAGAGGCAAGCGCTGCGAACTGAAGTAAACCACTTCCCGCGCACCGCTGATTTAAAATTCACAAAAGAGAAAATAGAAAGAGACATACAAATAAAAGAAAAGTTCTTTACGGTTATTTCAATTTTTTGTATTTCTAAAAACTTGTGAAAGCCAATAAATGCAAACATCCACATTAACCTCACTCCGTTCAACCAGATCTGAGCATGCCTGGCAACCACTACGAGCGTGCATGTTCCTTGAAACCGAAACTAGCGCCGAGTTTCCGGGACTTGCTATGCCAACGATTAGTGCATCCAAGTTTTCGCAGCTCTATGGTTACGGAAAAGTGCTGTATTACCACATGATAAGGTGTTTTTACACAGACAAGCTTGGAATGCATGTTTTTGACTCACAGAAGGGGGCGTTGTTGCGAAGCGCGCCTCCGAAGACGTTACGAAGCGCGCTACGAATCCCACCGCTGCCACCACTGTTGCGAAGCGCGCCTCCGACGACGTTACGAAGGGCGCCTCGAAATCTCACCGCTGCAACCACTGTTTGGAAAGACGGTGACGCCAACACGGTCCCGAAGGCGCCACTGCTTCGAATTCCACCGGGAAGGTCACCAGCCGTTTGGTAGCGTGTTTCTCAGCTCGCGACTGCTTCTGCGCAGAGCTGATAGACGAGCGGACGAGACGACGGTGAGTTAAACAAGGTTTATGTACAGCGTATATACAGAGGCGTTGCAAATTTGGCACTGGGGCTGACAGCTTAGAGACCCGAAGAGCCGAGCTCTCCTCTCTAACACATAGGTCTGCTCTGAAATGGGTCTGCTAACACATAGGTGAACTCTGACACACAGCTCAACTCTCTATCACATAGCTCTCTTCTCTGACACACATGTCTGCTCTCACATAGCTCAACTGCGACACACATGTCTGCTCTCCAACAGGTCTGCTGATCGCGACGCGCCACAGGGCTTCTTTTATATGCACCGGGTCCAACCCAAATGTCCAACCAGAAGCGCTGCTGGTCATGAGGTCAGACTTCTCCAATGGGGTCGCCGCTGGGCCGCGTCATTCTTTCTCATCGAATCTGGAGAGGCTGCGCTGTAGGTGTCTGCACCCAAGGACGAGTGACGTCACCAGGCATTGCGTCAGACCCGCCAAACAGGAAGGCGCCGGTTGTTTACTCGAAAGGCTCGCGGGCTGAGGTGACTCACTGCACGTGCGCGCCAGAGAGGCGCCGTCGCGTGTTGACGCCGTTGAGTTGTTCATCGCGTCAGGTGGGCTCGCGTGCTGGCCATGACACAGATTTCCTTTTTCCGAGGCATGGACGTTCGCTGTGGACTCGCAGGCATAACAGCACCCCCACCGCCAGACAATGCGCCGGAAAGACGAGCTGTTTCCACATGGCTCGGATGTCAGGCGCGCTCGTTCGCCAGGTCCCTCCAGGTTTGCCTCCAGGGCCATGGGGAGAATGCAGCTCCAGACTCCGTTCCGGAAACACATCCCATTCTTGAGGACGGATCCCAGCTCCACTGGCTTCTCGCCACAACTTGTCGACCAGCTTCGCTCGTCTCTTCTGACGATCTTTGGTTTCAGCACTTGTCGATGGTTCTGCAACTTGTCAAAAACGGTTCGACAACAGACAACACACGACACAAGCAAGTGCCCTCGGTCACCTGACAGAACACCAGACAAAGTATAGTACAACATATACCTAGCTACGTGTCTATCGGAATTTCGTTCCCTCTACGTCAAAAGGCACATGTGGGACACAAGACTCTTAAAATGAGAGCTCAACGTTTTCACGCGTACAACAACGTAACGAATTAGAATAGAACACAAAGTTGGCTACTTGAGCTCACTCTGGACGAGAACGCTCAGCAAAGGTCGTGATGAGGTCAAAATTTTGCCCCGAATCGCCAGCGAGAAACCGAAAGGTGGAGGAAGTACCAACTCGCACGGCTCAATGCGTCTGCATTAGCTTTTAGCTTTGCTTTGTTTGTTGCGAACGTCAAAGTTGTGCTGTTGGAGCATCATGCTCCATCTCAGTAACCGGCCACTTTTAGGCGACGATACCTATGCGGTACTAAGGGCTGCTCGTACTTGCGACGTTGCACATCTGTGTAGCTCCGATACAAAAGCCCTGCTTCCTCAAAAAAAAAACATTCTTTTTCTTTTTTTCCCAAGTTTACGCTTTCCATTAGCGCTTTAATCGAGATATCCTCACGCTGCTCTCGAATGAGCGTTTCTCGATCAACCCTCGACAGCTCACTCCAACTTTCCGCTACAGGCGAGAGCGTTGCACCCCTCTCGCGCTGACTCAATAGCGTCATGTCGTCTCCCCTTGCTACGCATACCGCGCCGGTCGCTTCGGCGGCGGGCCGCTCGAGTGACTGCGCAAACGACACACACGGAGAATTTCGTGTTTGAAGTTCCGTTGACTCGCCACACACAGATGACACAGATATGCTGCTTTTGAACTTGTTTTACCACACAGAACAAGATCAAGCTCCCGCGAAAGCTTCCGCGCTTGCGATCGCGTGAGGGCCATGTACGCTAAGTTGGAGAAGAACGATTTACCCTGTTCTTTGAGAAGCTGCTCAGAGTTGTTAGAGAAAAGATAAGGAAAACTATCGAGAAGCGCGGCGTGCTTTGATATCCTCCCAGGCCTTATCGACTTCCTCAGCCGACACACCTTCATCCTTCATGATCTCAAGGATCGCTTGCTTTCGTTTCGCACGGCCCAAAGTAATGCCGAGTTCCTCACAAATTTCGATGAGTTCCTTCACTTTAAGGTTCTCCATCGTTCACACTAGCCTCTTGCTGTTTGCCCCTGTTAACAATTTACTTGCCGTACCCACTATAAGTCAACTAGCAAGACGCGCAAGCAATTTTTCACGCTCTCGTGTTTACCCCCTCCGCATTAACCTTGGTTTCAAAGCACTTCGACTTTGCTTGAAACGATGAAAGCTCACTTCAATGCTTCACACAGCCCTTCTCTAAACTACTACAACCTGAGCTAGAGTAGTCTGGTGAACTGAGGGGAAAACATCAGGCACTCACCGCATCGATGTCGCTGACGCCGGCCGATCCCGCAGCTGCCAACCACTGTTGCGAAGTGCGCCTCCGTAGACGTTACGAAGGGCTCCACGAATCTCACCGCTGCCACCACTGTTGCGAAGCGCGCCTCCGACGACGTTACGAAGGGCGCCTCGAAATCTCACCACTGCAACCACTGTTTCGAAAGACGGCGACGCCAACACGGTCCCGAAGGCGCCACTGCTTCGAATTCCACCGGGAAGGTCACCAGCTGTTTAGTAGCGTAGGTTTCTCAGCTCGCGACTGCTTCTGCGCAGAGATGATAGACGAGCGGACGAGACGACGGTGAGTTAAACAAGGTTTATGTACAGCGTATATACAGAGGCGTTACAAATTCGGCACTGCGGCCGACAGCTTAGAGACCCGAAGAGCCGAGCTCTCCTCTCTAACACATAGGTCTGCTCTCAAATGGGTCTGCTAACACATAGCTGAACTCTGACACACAGCTCAACTCTCTATCACATAGCTCTCTTCTCTGACACAGCTCAACTCTCGATCACATAGCTTTCTTCTCTGACACACATGTCTGCTCTCACATAGCTCAACTGCGACACACATGTCTGCTCTCCAACAGGTCTGCTGATCGCGACGCGCCACAGGGCTTCTTTTATATGCACCGGGTCCAACCCAAATGTCCAACCAGAAGCGCCGCTGGTCATGAGGTCAGACTCCTCCAATGGGGTCGCCGCTGGGCCGCGTCATTCTTTCTCATCAAATCTGGAGAGGCTGCGCTGCAGGTGGCTGCACCCAAGGACGAGTGACGTCGCCAGGCATTGCGCCAGACCCGCCAGACAGGAGGGCGCCGGTTGTTTACTCGACGGGCTCGCGGGCTGAGGTGACTCACTGCACGTGCGCGCCAGAAAGGCGCTGTCGCGTGTTGACGCCGTTGAGTTGTTCATCGCGTCAGGCGGGCTCGCGTGCTGGCCTTGACACCGACTTCCTTTTTTCCGAGACATGGACGTTCGCTGCGGGCTCGCAGGCATAACAGCGTGTAGCGACTGCTGCTTGCTTTGCTGCTAAGTCACTAGACTCTGTATCGCCTATAGGGACGCTCTCCATCCATCAAATTAAAGGAGGCTCAGTAGGAACTGTTTGCAGCTTAGAACGCCGGGCTAATTGCACATACTGCAGCAATTTCCCCAATAACACCACATCCGGTGTCACACCTGTCACCTTTGACGCTGTGCTAATAGTCTTACACAAAAGCGAGAAGCGTAACTCGGCTACACAATAAAGCACAAGCCGATTCGCACTTTCGTACCCCCAAACTTAAAAATATTCAACGAAAGCCACCACCTTATGTTTCAATGTTCGTGCCAGTACAGTTATTTAAGAGAACAAGGCGAGCCCTATACCCGTCATGTATTTTAGGCCAAATTTATGTATATTTTTTTCCATAACCTTGAAAGTCACAGTATTTATTTTGCTATCATTGTGATCATAGGTGGTTCTTCTTCTTACTGAAGCGGAATAATTCCTGAAACTTGTAATGCTATTTTTCTATTTTTTACTTAAGGTACTGAATTATCCCCCGTGAAGCGGTACTAGATGTTGTGTTTGAAAAAAAGTACTTCCTCATACAAGAATAATTCTGCTTCAGTATATTTTCTAGCATGGTCTCTGAATATTGGCTGTAATTTTTGTTTTCAGATAAGGAGGGTACTGAGAGCAAGGTCCAGAAGTACAAAAAAAGCATTTTTTTGAGATGATCACATTTAAAGAGAAAAATATGCTTTATTTCTAAGGTACCACAAAATAACCACCACCTGAAGGACATTTTTAATAGACACGAGCCATATACTCATCGCCATATCACTTTTTCTTCTTGAGTTGAGGCGTCTGGCCAGGCGGGACTACTTTGTCGCCTGCTTCGCAGCTCTGTCAGCGAAGTACGGTCGAGGCAAGTGAAGTGCGTAAAGGCCCGGCACTGTGTAGTGACTTGGCGAAATTTCAAACGAGCTCAACTCATTTAAACGATCCATCGTGAACTTACTTACAGCGCAACACCAGAAAAAATACAGGACAGGGAAGGAGCAAAAGAGAGGTGATTTCTTCTGTATGTGAGTCGATGGTTCGGAGCGTTAAGCTCGTGAAACACAGAGGAGCTCAAGAAAATACTGATGGAAAAAGAAACAGAGCAGTTTGTCCTTATCTACACAAATTGGTGCATGGCTGAAAAACGTACGCTCAAGGTATGGTGTACGCTCAAAAAAAAAACCTACGCTCAAGGTAGGTCGCATTTGCCCGATGGTTGATAATGCTCTGAGAAGCAAACAAGCCAAAGGGAGATGCGCTGTGAATCATAAGAACAAGTACATCACATGCATAAAAAAAGCTCCATTATCGTGTGGTAGGGAGTACGTGAGACAAACGAAACGATGTGTGAATGTTCGTTTAAGGGAGCATGAGTTATCTCTTCAAGGGATCGCGTGACTTCATCTGCCGGAACATTGCAGGTCATGCGGTTGTCGTCACATTTTTGAGAGAACCACCATCATCTTCAAGCATCCTAACCAGCTAACAAGAGAAATCGCTGAGGCATATCATATGAAGATTAGGGGTAGGAAGTGCGTTAGTGAACCATCCGTCACACTGCATGAAAAAGAATTAAGTTATTTAGGCCAATCTTGTTTATTGCCATGAGTGTGACAACGCTACCTCGGTGCACCTTGTGTTCTGCATGTTGTGATGTAGGCTGCCAGTACCTATATATATGCTTTTCACCATATTTTTTTTCCAATAAACAACAGTTGTGAGTCAGCGCCGTCTTTTCTTTCTCTTTTGCTCCTTCCCTGTCCTGTATTTTTTTTCTGGTGTTGCGCTGTAAGTAAGTTCACGATGGATCCTAACCAACTGGCACAACTTACCGTCTTTTCACCACGTTTTTTTTTTCAATAAATAACAGTTGTGAGTCAGCGCCGTCTTTTCTTTCTCTTTCGCTCCTTCCCTGTCCTGTATTTTTTCTGGTGTTGCGCTGTAAGTAAGTTCACGATGGATCCTAACAAACTGGCACAACTTACCGTGTTACTACATTTAAATGAGCTATATTGCCATCATTAAATGTGATTACAGCGTCAATACTGCATATTTGCAGTGTTAGGTGCCCGAGAAAAATGTTTTTTGGAGCATGCCCCCACATGACATTGTTGAAGTATTCGTTGGGGTTTCGGTTTTTCGATGGAGGCATTTCGCAAATTATTCGAGATTTAAAAGTTGCTCAAAAATTGACCTAACAGCCTCAAGAACAGATGCTGGAATGTGTTCTTTAGGAGCGTGTGGTTCACCACTGTGTTGTGCTTTGTTAAATTTGCCCCAGGTATCAGCATCCTTCGATCAAAAGCTGTGGAATGGATTGGTATCCGTAAATGTCATGTGGAAATATGTGTACCAGACAGCCTTTCGCATGTCCTGTAAGCTGCCTGTATTTTTTCTGCTGGCTAAACCATAATACTTTTGGAGCTCTACGAACAACGCGCGCAAAAAACACGTGAAAAAAAGAGAAAAAAAACCACCCGCAAAGTACTTTAACCTGCGGCGAAACATTGACTTGGCCGATGAAGCACTTGTTGCCCGATAAAATATTATTTCCCCTAAACTTGTAAAAAAATTGTGCCACTCTTTACGGCGCGTTTCTCGCTGCCCACGTGTGCACTCGTGTGAAGTGTATCTAAGGGTGGTGAAGCAGGCCGCCGCAAAAGTATTGAAATATGTGAACTTTAGACAAAAAAATGTAGTGATGGAACAAACAAATGACGCATTATGATTCCGAATAGGCTACAGATTTTCCATTGAAAAGAAAACTACTTTTGTAATAATTTTGCTACCCTATCTAGTTTTATTTTCTGGTTTCAAAAAAAAGGCTCGTTTAAAAAAAAATCCCCCCATATTCACGAAGTGAATGGTGATGGAAGTGTTTGCCCGGAACTGATCGGGAGAACTTGTTAATCCTCTGTACAATTCATCAACTATCGCCTAAAGATGAGACACGTTGTTATTGGGGTGATTGTATATGCACATATATATACAGAGGATGTAATCACATGAATATCGATGTAAATATATACAAGGACTGCATTACTCATTACAAAGCTGGGGGACGCGTTTTTTTTTGAGGATAGCAATTTCCTGGTCGGCGAAATATGTGGAAGGGTGATCTTGAATTAGAGGTGGCAGTTGCAAGTAAAAGAAAGCAATGTCGATACAGGTCCTGAAACGACGTTCTCCTGCCATCGCTTGCGTGCCGCCTCTGCTTCGCGGACTCTCGCTTCTGGGTCCAACTGTGGAAGGGCCTTCTTTGCCGCACAAAGTTTATTTACATAATGAATTACAGATAGGTGGTGGGTTACTCGCTTATCAGCAAAATGGCGAATGGCATAGTGGCATAGCGGTCGCTTTTCATGACAGTTACGATGGGCGTGTATTTGGGTACATTGCACGGCGGCACCTCTAGCGCATACACGTCAAGGAACATGCCCCGAACTTAAGAAGCTTGACGAGTAAGCTCCTAATATATAAAATTAACAAGCCAGGGAGCCCCGACATTCTCCTAGTAGTACGCGTATTGAGGGAAGGTCATCACCATGGGGCATAGCAAGCGTCCAGTACTTCGTTCGTGTAAACACGTCGTTCTTTCGTATGTAACGCGGTAATGAGCGCTCTGATGACCGTCCCGAAACTCAACAGGGATGTTACATACCGACAAGAACACCTTTGTTATGCCGCCGAGACTTGTTCTTTAAGCCTATTTTAAAGACTGTCAGTGTTACAGAGTTTCCATCATTGCGTTATGAGTTACAGCGAATGATTGTGCAGCCTAGTAGTAACTCGCCTATAATAGACTATATGCGAGACCACCACGGTGAATCTGCAGTTACGGTGCTAGACTATACTGACTCGAAATTCGTGGTTTTGATTGGTCGCTTTTCGGTGAAGGAGAAGTGGTAGAGATGAGGCCCATGAGCTGTGAGATAGCAGCGCACGTCCGAGAGCTCCACTTGGTTGAAATTCTGTAACCCTATACTAGAGAATCAGTCATAACTATACCATTTTAGGACTCAACACCCCACTTACCAAAAGAAAAATGCTATATGGGCAGCAAAAATTACATTGCGATAAATCTTGGGCATCTAGGGAGAATATCATTTTTGAAAGGGAGATATCGAAATCGGACCAAACGCAAGAAAGAAGTCATGAAAGATTATAACTATTGTTCGTAGCCCCTAATCGGAACAGGCTTTATATTCTGTCCTGCGCGCGACTATATATACGTGAAGATTGTTAGTGATTCACGGTCTTAGATCGAATCAGCACTGCACACAATTTGTGAGGCCAAGTAACGCTAGTGCGTCGATTTGATCGAACACCGGGCAGGGCGAGCAGACAGGGCGAATGCGGAAGCTAGGCCGGAAGAATCGGGAGATAAACTGCGTTCCGAACCACTGAGTCGAACGCTGCTGCCCGGGACCCTTTCATGAAGAAGCGTTTCCCGGCTACGCGAATCAGTGCAAGCGGAGATAGGCAATAATAAATCATGCTTAAATTATAACGCGCATAGAGCTTGTATGACCAGCGCGAGCTGTAGAGAAGTCGTGGTTGTGGAATATGACGGTCTTCAGTTTACTCTTTATATATATACGCTTCATGTAATGAAATGATGTGTGTGGTTTCCTTAGAACAACTAGGAATTTATAGGAAATTGAAGTTTTCAATTGTATGCTCTCGATGCCTTGTTCAATACACTTTAATTTTTGTGCTTGGCTGTGAAGCAATGAAAGGTCTTGCACGTAATCTAGGCCTACGTTCAACGAATGATTCGTGCAATAGGGATGCTGAAGACCAGACGCGTACCAAACGGGCCCGATAATACGTTAATAGACAGATAGGACATTAAAAAAGCGTAGGGGTGTTAATCGGAAGATGGACCTTTCGCCAGCTGCTCTTCGTTAGGCAGTAGAAAGAAGGAAAAGAAAGTAAATGCACCATAAATATATTATATAGTATCAAGGCCTGTCGGCGCTGAAGCCCCAGCTTCCCAGAAAACCAACATGAGCACCCAAGAATGCGCATTTCAGTCTCAATACTTGGAGACTCCAACACTATTGTTATATAATGAACTGCGAAAGAAGGGGATACAAGGTTTGGATCTAACCGAAGGAACGGGCGATTTTTGGGAAATTTAGCTGCTCTCAATTCAGGCGGAAATCATTACACTACAGTTATATAGGCTGAAATTTATTGTTTCCACACATATATTTGCCTAAATAACTAAAAAATTCGCCTCATTCATCAGGCATAAACTGCGATGACCAGAGCTGCATGCAGATATTTTTTTACGGGGGAGGAAGGGGGGTGGGGGCGAGGGGCACCTCCTTGATACGAAATGGGGGCCGGGCGGGCAAATGGTCATTTGGCGCTACGGATGAATGGTGAAAAATTTCAGTAGGAGGTGGGGGGGGGGAGAGCGCTGGTCCTGGGTGCCACTCCCTAGTTAAGCCCCTGGTAATCACATAGAGCTGGTACGTTTTGAAGAAAAAAAAAACAAGTGTGGCGCGAGCAAAATTACTATTCTCAAAACATCAAGGTGACCCATAAAAACTTCTCTAATGCCTTTATGGTACCATGACTATTGTTGAAATACGCGTATGACTGATGTCAAATAGTTCTTGAGACCTAAAAAGAATGAATGAATCAGTAAACCTTATTTAAAGTCCGGCAGTTTTCACCGGGTGAGGTGGGGGAAGAGGGGATTAGCCTCTGTCCATTCCTATTCTCTGTCGTTAGCTAAAGAGAACGAAGAAAATATTATAATGAAGGTAGCGATGTTAACTACACCATCCAGTTTGCTATCCTACACATGGGGAGAGGGTAAAGAGGAAGTAAAAGAGCGAGAGAGAGAGGAAAAAGAGATTGCAAGTAATGCGCACATTGCCCACACAGTGCGGAGTTTCACAGGCAATCGCTTAGTGATGTTGCCCTTAAGAATTGTAGAAGAACTCGTGTGGCTTACTGGTCTAATTTACTTGAAGGCCACGCACCCAACATTAAAAACGTAGCTTATGGCGTGAAAAAAAAACACACGAGAGAAGAACAAGCGCAAAACTACAAACTAAATTTATTCGAAAAAGCGCACACATATATATAGAGGTCAACAAAGTCAGAAGCCATCTTAGCAGAAAATAAATCATTTCAGTGGCAAGCACTCAGGTAATCTATCTCGGTGATATCTAACGTGATTCAGGGCCTCGCCACGTATGCGTCACCTAATCTATTAGTAAAATATGCCTCCTCTATTTCTCGTGCAACTTTTCCATCCATTCTTGCGAGCACCCTGGCCTCTGATAGCAAGGGTGCGCAGCCGCACTCCCTGCAGTGTAACGAACGATTCGAACAAGGTGTCCCCCTCAAAGACTCCTTATGGGCTAACAATCTATTGTGTATAGACCATCTGATCTGCCCGACATAGCATTTTCCACAAGCTAGTGGTGTATTATAAAATACATTTTCGGCACACTCGAGCAATTTATCATGGTGCTTGATGTCGCACCCGTAGACCCTCACGCTCTGCCTAGATAACTTCTTACCCACAGCAGCACAAATCCAGCCAAGCTTGTCTGCAGCACAAGAAACCACTCTAAATCCAAACCTGTCCCCAACATTCTTCAGCTTATGGGAAACCCTTGGGACATACATAATGCTTATAAAAGGAGCCCCTTCCTTCCGTTTTACTCGGTTTATAACCCACGCTTCCGACTTCAATCGTTGCAAGACCCTTTCATTGAGGACCGCTGATTGGCGTTCTGGGAACCTAGACTGCCGAAGCCTCTCAATCTGCCGTGCAAAACGCTATTGCGTGCTGTGTGGGCACGACTTCTCCAGTGACGCGCTCCCAGGCAGGCCATTGCAACACCGTTATTTACTATTTTAGAAATACTCGAATGAAAGTCGATGGTAGGTTTGACACTATGGGGGGGCGTACATCCGACATACGTGGCTTGCACCAAAAGCTACGTGCAAATCCAAGAATTGTATGCAACCCTTGTCGGGAACCTCACAGGTACACTTCAGCCCCGACCACACCTCATTGAAAACTTTCAAAACATCGGTCCTAGAGAAAACACACTGACAGTCCTCACCAAAAAAGATGTAATCGTCCACGTATCTGAAGTTTTTAGCTACCGTGGAGTCCAGTGCAGTCTCAAGGTCAAAAACACCCAAAAAACTTTCACTCAAAACTAGCGCGACCCTCGACCTAATGCAGACCACCGACCTCTGAGTGTAAAAGCATTCGTTCCAACCTATAGCAGTTGACCCCAGGTACACCGACAGGAGCTCAAGGAACGAACTCGTAGACGCGCCGCACCTGTTCTGAAACCTTCGTTCATCATTATCTTCTCGAATGCGATTCCTGACGCACACCAGAAGTCTGTCCCGTGGCAATGAGTAGAGGTCCTCTATATCAACACTGAACTCTGGCAGTACTATTACGGAGCCTTCTATCGACAATCTCGCCACTTCCTCTGAACTTTTCACCCGGAAAGGGCACACCCCACCGAGGGCATCAGATGCTTCGAGATAAATCCACACACTTCGCGCTGCCAAGACCAACGCTTGGAAACAATAGGGTGGAAAAGGTTTTGAGGCTTATGCGTCTTTCCGGTGAAAAATATTTCTGGCACGGTGCCTTTCAATACACGCCATAAGCTACGTTAAGAATAAAACAACTCGCCCAACAAGTCATTTTGCGGCACCGAAAAACTTCTCCTGAGTAATGGGTTGACAATACAGTTTCCTTCAGGCACACTGCAGAGTCCGGCAATCTTCTTGAAAATCTGAACAATGTCTCAGGACATAGTCGAGAGCTTTTATGGAATTGCACTTTTCACAGTTGGAGGAGTCAGCCTTACCGATACTTTACCTGAATAAATTCGTAAAGTCTACGCCAATCTACAACCGACACAGCATTTTAGCATCACGTCATGACGTTTTTGACGGCAGCTGTAATTGTTGTAATAAACCGAGGTTCTGCGGCCGTCGAAAGTGGCGACGTTCTCTTGCAGCGTCAAACCTTGACAGGGGTATGAACAGTGTGGGCGCTCCGTCATGGGCACAATGGGCAGCGTTGTCGGCGAGGTGGTTACCACTTATTACAGAATAGCCCAGCAGCCATTGAAAGACTATCATCTCCCTGGTTAGGGGCAAAATTACGGATTTCATTGATTGGAGACTCCAACTGATGGTTGTTTTCCCGTCGTGGACACCACTCACAATGAAGGGCCACCTTGGAGCAGCAGAATATACCCCTACTTTCCAGAGAATTCGCTGTAGTTTATTTTCTGCTTGAGCTGTTAGCTATGTTTTTCGCTGCAATCAGGCTATAAATTGTGAATCAACAACGCCGTCGAAACCTGCCACCACATTTTGTGCGTCACATGCTTTTGTAATGGTTACCTTAAAATTTCCGAAGTATGGGTTAATATACACTGTGAAGCACCCGTGCTGCGCGCCTGACTACCACTGGCCGTGATATCCGGGTACGCGTGCCCCATTGTTCGCTGCGTATATCAACCAAGACCCAATTTCCATAAATATTTTACCGCAACCTTACCGTCTCCATTAGCAATACTGAAGCAGACCTTATACTACTTGTAAAACACCTATTTTAATATGTAAAAAAGAAACGCATTAAAGGCCACACTCACTACGCATGACCGCTCATAGACAAACTGGAGAAGAGTTATTTTAGCACACAAAAAATAAAGAAGTACGCTGTGTTTATTGTACTAAGAAAAATAGTTGAAAAAATAGATGAAATGTTCCCGCCTCGCTATTTCTGAGAAAAAAAAAAGGCAAACAGGATTCACACAGTGATTACCCGAAGGGTCGCTTTATCACCGTCCGTGATTCACGGGGATAAAGCCCCTTTTCAGTACTTTGGTCTCCCATCCATTACCCTCCTAGCTTTTGCTCCTGCGTGACAGTGCTGCGAGTGCCTCCGGTCTCGTAAGTTAGATTAGTGTATAGTGGCTGCATTTTCCGTCCCGTGTGCAGCTGTCGCCTGCGAAATCTTGAAGCGTGTTGTGTCACGTGGGATAGTTTATAGCGGAGAAGAGGCAAGTCGTACCGTGGAATTTTATTAGCAAACAATCGGATTTGTGTTTTTTTCATAGCGTCGCAATCGCTACGCGCTATTATTTTATGTATGTGCACGCTTCAGCCAAGCGTGCTTGAGGGCTCTGTGACTTGACAAAGTCGTTATACTAGAAGTTAACTTGCATTGTGCGGATTTCAGGGATTAAATTTGTGACCTCAGTGCCATTGGGGGCAAAAACAGAGCCGCAATTCTGTTTCTCTCTATTTGCAAACCAAGCTACATAGAACATCAGCAGAAAAATGTTTAGGCAATTTTATACACAATTGTGGTGCTGCAATATGAATCTTGTGGATTTTGTTGCGACTATAATGCAGCAGTCTTCCATTTAAACGAAGAAAGACGTTGGACCTGTCCTACTTACTTTTGAAACACACGGTAATAGAGAGCCTTGCATGGACGCCTGTGATGAAACATGTGCTCAATCGTTATCCATGCTTATGTGCAAAGATTCTTCAGAGCCTATATAAAGGTAGTTCGTACAGTTGTTTGCGTTCATGCAATACACTTATCAGGCGAAGAAAATCTTCATGTCCTACTCATTAGTTATGTTTAAGTTGGCTCTAGGAGATCACCTGGATACACTCTGAGCAATTAGTACAATACTGCATTTGCATTTTTGTTTCAATAAATGCGAAGCATTTCTAAGTGAACTTCGGCGACTTTGACCGTATCTATCTTTTAAAATACCTAAGCGCCTGTACCACTTCTAGCTCTCCTGGCCGTTTCGATAATGCGATCAACTCCAACAATGGTATGGCGTAACATTACCTATGACGAGCATAAGTTAATAGTTATAAGATGAAAACCGTGACATGTATGTAATGAATGACACTGCTCTTGAAGTGGTTTGTTCACATGACATATTGCCAAACTTGCGTGAGATAGTATGACTGCAAGGCGAACATGAGAGATCCTAGCATGAAAATCATGACATGCTTGTCATGTAGGAACATGACAACATACCACGCTCATGATGCACTCGCGGCCGTTTCGCTAGTTTCACGTATACCAAATATGGTATTACGTGGCGTAAATGAACGACAAAGGTAAATGACACGCCCAAACATGATAATGATGACATGCGCGTCTTGTAAAATATTAGTTGTTGCTACTCTCATAGCGCGCTCGCGTCCATTTTGCTAGCTTCATATATACCAAATTTGGTATTACGTGGCGTGAATGGACGACGAACACAAATGCCAAGAGCAAGTGTGATGATAAGGACATGGGATTCATATGCGGCACGATTTACGTCCGCTTCGTAACGTTGTGCTGATTTTAAAGTGCCATTTCAATCTTCCTCATTCGTGCATTGCATATTGTATCCCACTCTACGTGGGATCTGCCAAGTTTTTGTCACTAGTGAGAACACACCTGTATTTATGTACTACTTTACTTTTCGCTTTACTTTCGCTCATCGCATCTTCAATTTTGGAAATATTTTATTAAAGCTATAGTTTAAGGCAGAACAGGCATGTGAGAAATGGGGGATTTTGAAGCTTCGCCTTTAAGAGTTGAACATGAAAGCGATATTCTCTCCCTAATGCGCACTTCAATTACATAGAGTATACATTTCATTGTATGACGTCACTCTAGAAGTGTAAATAGGTTATTGCTGCAATGCAATTGATAAAGTTGAAAGTGGCTTCTGCCAGTGAAACTTTAGCATTCTGTGTAATGGGTAGCGTGCTTTAAACCTCGAGCATTTAGGCGTGTGAAATGTTTCTGAACACTCTACGTATCCTCTACGTGGTTCTAAGGTAATACACGCCATACCATCCCTGTTTTTGTAAGGGGTGGCCGGCTTTAACCATGACTTAGTTACGATATAACATGTTCTGACGCCTGATGACCATTTCATTTAGTACCATGCAAAGTATTGTGATATTACAAGTGGTATTGTGAAGTTTGCATACAGAACGCGTGTGTTTGTAAAGAATGATGAACGTTATTTTTACTGACTTCGAAGCAAATTTAGGTATTTTCACTGTATTTCAAAACAGATAATTGGCTGCTTAGTGCAACATCTGCTTGCCCTGGGTCAGATACTCTCTGTAAGATACAGAATAGGTTAGATACTCTTTTATATACAGAAATTTTTACAATTTATTCTGCTTGCGTTTCTCTCCATTTTGCGGTCACGGACAAGATGATAATTTTCCCTCATAACGAACGACGCAGCCTCCAACGCCAACGATAGAGTTTGAGCGCATCAATACGGTTTATCGTGAGTGCTTCAATCGCAATCAAGGTATATGATAGGGAAACTTCTTTAGACGCCTGAACGTTCACCTAATGGCTTCCAATCATTTCTGCAGCTCCTTATGGGACATAGCGCAATCCACGCGAATAAAGAACCCTGAAAGTAATACAACATATTTAACATGTTCCAACACAGTTTTTGTTAAACAAATGAAGCCATTTTGCTGGCACTAACACGAAACTTGGTTTAAAGGTACATTTCGTAGGCCCTTCATCGCTAAGACGACTGCTAAGGCGAACAAGAGAATCTTCCACGAGTGCGCTTGAAGCGAGCACTAGCTAACTAACATCAACTCATGACAGGTTGGGATCGTGTAAGTGCACCTTTGGTTAATTCACCTTAGTTTCGCTATAAAACCTATTCTTGCAAATTTTCTTCAGTGTGTGAGGAGAGACGACTTCCAGCGGCACAAAAAATATACGGAATGATGTATTCGGTGATCAACGACGTCATTTTGTACAACTCTAATTTTATTTTATGTAATTGTAGGACCCTAATTTAAAGAATAAATGCTAAGGTGGGCCAGTGAGTCCTTGCTACAATGGTGTGCTGCCATTTATTTGGTTTGATTTGGATACTTATTTTGAGAACTTTTGTTATCATGTCATGACATCTTCCGTAGCTGAATTAAACCTAACAGAAACGTACTTGTAGTGGTTGCTGCATTGCGTGTTTGCTTCACAGAAACGCAGGCTTATTAAAGCGCACATTGTTAATTTTTGCATCAGTTCTAACAATAACGAATTGTGGGTAGCCTTGCGTAAGGTTATCAGATTTCGTTTTTTTAGTGAACCCTACGACCCAATGTTAATACATTGCACACAATGAACAGCAATCGAGGTAATAAGTACGAAAAGTGGGTACACCAAAAGTTGAGAGATCGAAAAACTAAACCGAATTACGACAGCAGCTGTGATAGACTACTAGCTCCAAGAGTGTATAGGTTGTGCACATGCCAGGACAGAAAACCATTACGATACAAACGGGGCGAAAACAGAAACGCATCCCATTAGCAACCGAGAGAGGAACAAGCCAATGACATTGCTGGCTTGTAGCTTGCGGTCAATCGGCTAACGACACATTACCTGTGGGGTGGAAAGGTACCAACGTTAGCAAACAGAGATAACGAACAAGTAACTACAAGTGCAACCATGGTTAATCCACCACGTTTCCTTGCTTTCTGTCTCTCTTTCTCTCTCTGTTCTGTTCTGTTCTGTTTTAACTGTTTTGCTGTGAAGAGGTTGAGGTGCCTATTGCCTCGGCTACTCCATATCACAAAGTTCTGCAGCGAAAAATAAAATAATAATACAGAACGGTACCCAAAAGTTAACAATACAGAAAAGAAAAAAAAGAAAAAAAGAAAAAACATAATAACACACTGAACCCAGTTCAAATATGCCAATACACAGTTTTCTTCACGCAGTTCACACAGTCATAAACTACTTACACGCACACCTTACTACTCTAATGTCAGTATATACATGACCACACTTTACATAATACCCATCTCTGGCTGTCAGTCATAGGCGCTTGTCCAGTCCGGTCTCCACTAAAAAGCCTGTCAGGAAGATTATTGCCTTTTTCTGGAGATGCATCTCAGGCCATGGTCCAAGTAGTTTCTTTATTGTGAGGGGCCGTCTGTCCAAATTTGCTAATTTGTTCTTTAATTTTTCTCTTTCATTCGCGTATATAACGCACTCCAAAAGAATATGGCGAACATTTTCTTCTGCATGACCACAAAGGCATTCAGGTGAGTCGGATCGATGTATCTTGTGCAGGAAGCTGTTTGTGTATGCTACTTCCAATCTAAGTCGGTGGATCAATGTCTCTAGGTGTCGTGGGAGGTCTGTCGCTATGGAAAATTTTCTGTGTGGATCAACTTCATAAAGTACCGTTTCCTTTGATTAGGGTTCTCAAACCACTTCTCCATCAAACAATGGTTAGCTCCTTGTGATATAAAATGCCGAATATCCGCCCCAGACATAGGGATTGCGCAATCCCGTCCTTCCTTCAATGCTTTCTTCGCGAGACTATCAGCATCTTCATTTCCCTTTATTCCAATGTTGCTGGGTATCCATTGTAATACGATGTTTGTGACCCTACAATGAGGCATATTCCACAGTTTCTGCGATACATTGGGCTATTTCACCATTTTTGTAAGGTGATCTTACATTTATGATTAGCTGAAGAGCAGGTTTGCTATCAGTGCATATCACCCAATTTCGTGGCTCAGGATTCTCGCAGATAAGCTTAACTGCTTCAAAGATAGCCACCAATTCTGCTGTCGTCGATGAAGATTTGTGCGATAATTTGTACATCTTCTTTTTGAATTTCGGGTATAAAGACCGCACAGGCTGACGCTTTTTCTGTGCATGATCCGTCTGTATATATCTTCGTTTTTTTTCATTATGCATCACATGAAGCTGATGAAGTACCAACTGTGCCGCTACTAGAGGTGCCATGTCTGCTTTCTTCTCTATGCCGTCTATTTCACGGATAACGTTGAGAAGTGGCAGCGTCCAAGGTGGTTTTGAAGGTTTCCATTGTTTTAAATTCTGGTACTACTGCTTGAAATGATGATATAGTATCCTGTAGTCTCGTTGCCGTCCTTTGTGTTAGGGCACCAGATAGAAAAATGACTTTCATGTTGCGTGAAAATTCTAAATAAATTTTGAGATGTTTCTTTAGTTCGGAGTACTGCCAAAGGTGGCTCTCGAGCCTCCGCATACACTAAAGCACTGGAAGTTGACCGTGGTAAACCCAGACATACCCTCAAGCTCCTTGCCAATAACAAGTGAAGTCTCCTTTCGGTGGAGGCTAGGAGTCCATGCAACAGAGGCAGTGAGTAAGTTATGATGGGGCGTATCCAGGCAACATATAGGGCTAATAATGACTCTGTAGTACCACCCCATTTGGCCCCGCAGAGATGCCAGAGGATTCGAATGGCCTGATTTACTTTTGTTCCAGGGACTGGACATGAGGCGACCATGTCAGTCTCCGGTCTAAAATTACTCCCAAGAATTTGAGTTTAACCATTTGAATAGGCTGATTTTGCAGAATAATCTGGAAATTTTCAGGCCTTCTAGATGATTGTGCGTCCTTGAGCTTGCCCTCACCCACTTTTTCAAGTTTTGTTTTATTTACATCTTGGATCTGAACTTGCGGCCAGGCAAAAAAAAAAGTCAGACTACAGCAGGACACTAGCACTGATAACGGCAAACAGAGCGTTGGTCTCTCTATCTCACAAGGTTAGTAAGATAGAGAGACCACCGCAACCTTGCTTTCACTCCCCATTTTCATTTGCCTTACTCTTTACTTTATACGCTTACTATTGTAGCCGTTTTTCAGGCGAATACAATTATTTTGATGTTGTGCAGCTTCGAGTATTACTTATTTTCCATCGTACATCATTTCTTTGTCTGAGCTTTCGTTGCGTGGAGTCATGAGGACGACGGAAAAAAATCACGATATTCTAAGGAAGCCACCTAACAGTGGTGGTGCTTTGGCAGACAAATTCAATGAGCACTTGCTATCTTCTGGAGAATCGTCACACAATGAAGATAAAAAGCATGAAATTGGTGGGTACATGGCTGCTCCAGTAGCCAGTACTATATTTTTAAAACCGTACAGTGAGCATGAAGTGTTCACTTTCCTGAGTAATTTAGATAAAGGTACTGCCACAGGAGCAGATAAAATCAAGGCTGAACCAATTATCGCAGTTGCCGATTTAATCTGTGCCCCATTACAGCACATATGTAATGATGCTTTAGATCTGGGTGTTTTTTCCAGACAGTATGCAAATTGCAAGAGTGGTTGTTTTGCACAAAGGTGGGCCTTATGACAACATCTCTAATTACAGACCTATATCTGTCCTACCTTTGTTTTATAAACTGTTAGAATACTTGATAAAAGATAGAGTATGTAAATTTTTTGACAGTAGACAAGTCCTTGTGAAAGAGCAGTTCGGGTTTCATCAAGGGAAGTCAACGGAGATGGCACTACTCCGCGTAAAAGGAAAAATACTTTCTAATATTGATGAAAAGTGATTCACTGTTAGACTTTTTTTTTAGATTTCAAAAAAGCATTTGATTCTATTAAACACGATATTTTATTTATAAGGTACCGTTTTATGGCATTCGAGGAGTAGCCTTAAAATTAATCCGCAGTTATTTTTCGCATAGACTGCAGTACACATGTTATAACGGCTACCCATCACAGTTGAAAGAAATGTTATATGGCGTACCGCAGGGATCTATTTTAGGTTCAATATTCTATGTTATATATATCAATAATATTATAGCCATCCCATGAACTCCTGCAATCACTCTGTATGCAGATGATATTATTGTGTTTTTCTGTGGCATGCAACTCAATAAAATGGGCGTTCAAGCTAATGCACGGTTAAAAGAATTAGCATTATGGTTACATATAAATAAACTTAACCTGAATGTTAGTAAAACAAAAGTTATTGTACTTAAAGCAAGTAACAAACCAGATAATTTTGAACTTCAGCTTGCATTTGAAAATAGTGTAGTTGAACGTGTTTCTTTCTACAAGTTTTTAAGCGTCTTTTTTGAAGAACACTTAGATTGATCACATCACATTATAGGTTCATGCCAACATATCAAGGTTTCTCGCTGTACTTCGCAATCTTAGAGACCTTGTTCCAAAATCTTTAAAGTGGCAGCTATATTACACCCTAATTCATTCATCCCTTCACTACTGTATAATGATTTGGAGGTCCATATCTAAAACTAATCTTGTTAGGCTAATAAGATTGCAGAAGAAAGCAATACGATATGTAGAAACCTATCGTACAGCGATCACACAGGTTCATACTTTTTAGAACACTGTGTTTTAAAGGTGAATCAGCTATATCAGCTTCATTTGCTCTGTTATGTTTTTAACGAAATTAAGCCTAATCCTTCGAACTGCAATCCAGTAGCAATGTGCCTTATGAATTAAGATACGATCAAAATATATTTGCACTTGTCCGAACCACCTATGAAACGCAAGCACTTACATATTTATTTCCCAGTCTTCTCAACAAATATACTCAGGTTACAGAAATCGTGCAGAAATCTTTGTCTCTGAATTCTTTCAAAAGATATATCAAAGCTTACTTTCTATCCTGTCCTCAAGATTGATAAGTTTGTATATAGCAGAGGACATCTGCCATTTGCCCTTGTATCTGAGACATACATTTGTCTGAACTAAAGACAACAACAACAGCAACACCAACAACGACAACGACAACAATGATGACGACGACGACGACGACGACGACATCACGAAGATGCTTCGAGGCAAGTAAAAAAACAATTCACTTACCTTCGGATCAAGAAGCTGTGTTAGTGTTTGGCAATGGCCGTACACATTCAAAAGCAAGAACACATACCTAGCACTATAACAAGCTTCTCTCTACTGTCGTTTTTCTGTGTTATGATATTGACAGATGGTATAATACGCTTGTTTTTTACGTTTAGTGTATTACATGCTTTTTTGTTAGAACTAAGAAAACACTTGTAACTTGCATTTTTGTCCAGCAATTGCCCTTTTTTATGTTTGCAGTCGTTTTGTGAATGTTGTCATATATCCTTATATGCATTGTACACGAGAGTAAGTGCAATCCAATCTACATGACTTCTTCCCGCTGAGCTAGTTTGCTAAGAGTAGCTAACTGCTGCATGCTTCTTCTCTAACTTTTTAAAATGCTTTTGGCGAGTGAAAATGACAAAATTGTCATGCACTTCCCACGAATTGAAGTGTTACCTTTTGTAAGCAACCGTGCAAACAGAAGTTTAGCTTACGTGAAAGAATTAATGAACAAATGTTTCAGAGTTGACCTTTTTTACCGATTCATTAGTGATAGCTCGATTATCAGGGAATGCTTGTGAATAGTTTCCATTATTTAGTGATGACACGAACTCTTCTACCGTCCCCCATTAGTGTCCAAGTAGCTGATTAGTGATTTGCTTTACTAAAGTTCAACCCCTAGACGCCTTATCGAAGAGAAAATGGGCCTTCGGTGCTGGCGGAATTACACAAGTGGTGCGAAAAACAGCATGCAGTGAGGCCATGATATGAGGGTCCCATATGATAAAGATTATGACGTCGGTATGAGGTCACATAACGTGACGTGACTTCTCGCCTTCACATGGTATCGTAACATGGCCTACGGTAAGCTGATCACTAATGTTGTGCGAAACGAGGTGAGGTTCAGAAAAGATAACAGCAACGTAGTTAAAAGATAAGGATATATCAACTTAGCTTTGACTTACAACGCTTAGAATGCTACGATCCCGCAGGAGTGTTCAAACGTGTCAGGGCCAGAATACTTTTGGAGGGGAGCTTTTGAGGATTAAAAAAACCTCAAAGGAAAGGAGAAAGCTTAGGGAGAAGGTTGTTTGTGTAACCTGATACATAAATAATTAATCAATTGTGTCCGAGTATCAAGATTCTCTTAATGTTCATAGGATTCAGAAGGCCTTTAAAAACACAGAAATGGGACTTGGCCTGTATTCACAAGCGCTCCTCGACTCGAGGTTGAGTTTCAAGTCGAGGAGCGTTTGTGAGTGCGGACCTTAAGTTCACTAGTGAGTCAGACCTACATTCAGAACACGCAATAAAATTTCTAGACCTAAAGATCACTTTTGATGACAGCCAGCCTCGTTAGGAGTATCACCCAACATGTGTAAAACCACCCCTTAGTTAAATGTCAGGGCACTAAAAGATCATAAAAATGAGCATCATTACCTTGAAACTTGTGGCCGATATGCGAATTTGTTGCATGCACCAGGCAAAAAAAAAGTTTTTTTTAACACATGGGTCGCCATCATAGAGCTGGTTTTAAAATTCCTGCAGTCATTTTCGTCTGCAAAGTGCTTGTGTGACAGATTAAGAAGGAAACAAAAAAGTGGACAAAAAAAGAGGGGTAAATAAAATGTGCCATTACACGCGAGAAACAAAACTAGCGCATGGACTTGAACAAATGCGGCTTTATGCTACAATATTAAGGTACTCCTTCATAAGAAGAATAAATTAGGTAAATTGTGGTTTTTGGTGAACAAAAATAGTGAAATAGAAAGCTTTCACCCAAATAGTTTTGGTGTGAAGCACAGGGATATTTCATTGTCCTGTGCATACGTGTAGTATACAAAAATGCACTCATCTTGTAACAAACTATACAAAGGGCGAATGGAGCGCTGCCTCTGTGTACGAATGACAGAACACTCTGGATCTATGAGAACTGGCACGTATGCAAGATTGTCTTTGCACTGCTATATGTCTGGGTGCACCCCCTGTTAAGTGATACATTAATGCTTTTTCACGCAGTCATCAGACGACAAAATATTCGTGGAAGCCTTCTACATTTGAAAATATGGACTCTCCTACGTCAGTCATTCTAATCAGCAGTATATTTGTCTGATCTGGCCCTTCGTAAAACGTCAATTCCTACGCGTGATTTGTTTCTATACACTATATTACGAATCGGTTTGAATGCCGCCATACTCAGTGATGAAGATTTGTCTTTTTTTTCATTTTTAATACTAAACAAACTTTGTTGCTGTAGAAGAATACCCGTGAAACGGATCGATTTGAGCATATGATGGTTCATGGCCTGAACAATTTACGTGGCAATACACAAAAACAACAAAACATTTGATTAACAGCCCAAAATGGCGGCCCCCAGATGCCTTACTAAAAATACTCCATATGCATGCTGTGTTCTCTTGCCAGCGTCCCTGCGCACGTTTCATTAGGTTTATCGGGATGGTTTCCATAATATTTATGGTAAGCAAAGTGGTGAATGAGAGCCAGCGATTGCGTGGTGTTTGCCTGCCATTCGTTCCGTCAATTTGCTTGCCGTTTTTTTTTCTTACCATAAATAGCAACTTTTATATACAACTAGTGTTTCATTATGGGCAGTCCCACGGGGGCCTGTGTAGAGGCAATAAGCGCATGCTTCACAACCCATTGATTGCACGGACACTGCTTCAATATTTTGTTTTGTTTCTACAGCAGTTTTAAAGCATTTTTCGAGTGCACGGGATAAACCCAACCAAAGAAACGTTTAGAGCAATTCAATACACTCATTGAAGGCGAATGACCACGAAGATGTTTCGCACAAGGCTGACAGATGACAGAAATTTTCTACGAAACATCAACTGAGCAAACGTACTGCTAGCCTGACAATGCCCGACTAATATTTAGATTAGGAACGGTCTCCCAAGTTTTCTTGGGCATATGGCGAGACGGACTAGAAATGTCTCCTATAGAGTCTGATCTGAATTCAGCGTTGGTTTCTTCAAATGTTTTCAATGAACAAGCGTCATACTTGCGTTTCGTCACATTATTTGTTTCGTGACGTCCGTTGTCTTTTTCACTTGCTTACGTGCACTTGGCGTTATGTACACAATATTTAATGCTTTTGGCGCCCGCCCGTGGCCCTTCACATTGCCATTTTCGTCATTTTTCTTCTGTGAACGTTGCTCTCGGTACGCTATAACTAATGAGGCATTACCCCAGCAACTGCTGAACATAAATAGAACGCAGTTCTCGGACTGTTTCGTCATTTTGATTGAATTTATTCGTGGGCGACTTTCACCGCCTCAGGGAGCTCGAGGAATCTTGCCAGGCATGTGATTGTACGCAGACGTTTTTGTTCACAGGCACGGTAGCTTAGCCACACTACATCTTCGCTCGAAAACAAAGAAAAGAGTGAGCAGCCGCGGCCATTCTCCGTGGATACCGCACATAGCGAGCACGTGTTCGTGATTCTGGGCCAATCACGTGGTAACCTCGGGACCCTGTTAGACGGACGTGCGCTGAAAGCAAGGAGCGATAAGAGCGCAGACGCGAAGATTGCTAAGAAGGTCCGGAGCATCTCTGCATGGGAGGCGATTGAGGTTAGGCTGGAAGCAGGCCTTACGGATGTGCCGCAGCTGGTTCTGCGCTTTGATGCCGACGTGGCCACCAAGCCTAAGGAGGAACAACGCTCCTATTCGCCGACTTCCGATTAGCCACGGCAATCTCTACTCCTATGCCTGTCTCGTGATTTTCTTTTGGGCCCTTTTGTTAGCATGAGCAGAAAGCCAAAGCCAATTGTGTTTTTGCCTTATAACGGTGGTGCATGAAGTGGTCGTTACTTCTTGGTCCAGTGTTTCAGATGGACCCCGCATAGTTAACATTTAAAAGGTAGCTTGGAAAAGAAAGCCATGTGATATGTATACAGAGCAAAAGATTGAGCAATACCAACCGCATGTTTCCCATGATCAATCAAAGTAGAATCGACCCGATCATGCCCGTTGTCGAAGGTTCGCGTGACAGAATAATGAAATTTGTCGGCTGTAAGGAAGTGATGTTATTGTTGATTTAGTAGGTGCGGGAGAATATGGAGAATATTGTTTACTATGGTTCCATTCGTTTCACAGTGATGGTATGTAGCAATATAGGGTTTATATAAAAATGACAGCAGTTCCCACGCTTTTTTCTTTACGTGTCGCGTAAGGGGATCCCACCACCATATATTGACCATCATTTGTAGTAGAGAGCCATTATGAAAAAACTTGCATTATTGAAGTGGATGATCTACTGAAGTATAAGTGAGGAGACACCCGGTTGCGTAGTACCCCCCACCTCACCACTTAAAGGACAATAGCCACCCCTTCACCCTCAATCATCTGACACAAATTTCACATTCTAAAGCATGTTTACACCAAATATTTGACACGTCCAGCCGTGTAGCCACTGATACAAGCCATTGAAAAATTATAGTAATCAAACTCGTGTGAAATGCATGTGAGAATAATGCAGCGTAACTTTGTTCTTTCGCATTTGTTTTTAAAACCAGCCAGCCATTTTTAACGTAAAATGGAGCTATATGACAAATCACCAAAGGTCACGGAGATTTACTTATCAATAGTGACACTCGCTTCATTACCTTTGTAATCAGCAAAGCAATGCTGCTTGAGAAAACTTAAAGCTTTAGCTTTATTCTTCACGTGTAAATGTCTTTAAGAAATTGGCAGATCCCACGTACAGTGATAATTGAAGATATGCGAAGCACTAATTAGAAATATTGATATGTCTTTTTTAAATCAACACTGAGTTACGAGATGGAGGTAAACGATGCCGCACATGACTTCCGTGTCATGATTATCATGTTTGGATGTGTCATTTACCTTCGTCCTCTATTCACGACGTGATATCAAATGTGGTATATGTGAATCTAGCGAAATGGCCGCGAGCGTATCATGAAGGACTTAATATACCCCAATGTAGTGTCGACGCGCGTGCACGCTGGACCCAGCGATGCTACGTTAGCAAAATGCCAGCACGCTATAGGCGCGACCAGCGTCCGTGGGTGCGGCCCGACGGCATCCGGCGCGAAATGCCACATGCTGCAATTCGCACCGATTGGTTAACCAGACAACACTGCGTCTTTTCTTTTTGTGACGGACGGATGCTGGACGCGCTGGAACGTGCATGCGTCAAAGCAACGCAGCGCGAAGCGCGCCTGCGAGTATCTGGTAGGACCGGCACCTGGCGTGGCAACGCCGGCGCGACGCGACGAAATGAACGCCGGCGAGCACGCGCACCGCGTCACGTCGAAATGTAATGGTGCCTTGACTGAAGCATGTAGTCATATTCTCACATGACACGCATCTCATGATTATCCTGCTTGTACCAGTCACATACCTTCATCATTCATTGGTAGCCCCGCCGCGGTGGTCTAGTGGCTAAGGTACACGGCTGCTGACCCGCAGGTCGCGGGTTCGATTCCCGGCTGCGGCGGCTGCATTTCCGATGGAGGCGGAGATGTTGTAGCCCGTGTACTCAGATTTGGGT
>WOVY01002854.1:495000-534053 GCA_013436015.1 Rhipicephalus annulatus | reverse complement strand
AGTAGCCATATAATCGAGCAGAAAGCATATATAGTGTGCACCAATACACGAAGCATTGGTACACACTATATGATTCGTCTTCTCCCCGGCTTCGTAAGTAACTATTGTTGCGACCGGGGTTTCCAGACACCGGGGGTCCGGGATGAAGTTGTCGAGGCAGGAGGAAGAGAGACTTGAAGAGGGTTTATTTACAATATATACATTGCGAACTCCCTACACGGTGAGCCCTCAAACGTGGCAGGCCTCTACATGACTCCTAACATAGCGCTCCATGGTGCTTGGTTCTACATGGTTCTGCTCGGTTCTGCTCTGTTCTGCCTGGTTCTCTTCTCGAAAAAAAGCACACCGAATGAGCCGTGGGGGCTCATTATAAAGGGTCTGTCCTCCCCAGATCCCTAGATCGGGGACCGCGTACAGAGGGCACCGTCCAACCACGGATCACACATTACCCGCGAGGGTGACGAGCACGCACGGTCCACGTGAACGTTCAAAATTGAAGCGTGGTCACTGCACGGCCATGTGGCACGAACGTGGCTCCTCCTCGTCAAGGGGTGTCGCTGGGCGAGGGGTCTGAAGTTGATGACTGCATCCATCGAAAGGGCCGCCGTAAACAAGCTTCAAATGGTCGCCGAACGACTCGTTCAATTAGCGGGACGATTTCCGGCCGCCGCCGCCGCCGTCATCTTCCAAAGAAGAAGCTGCACTTGTGGTCTCCCGAACTGCTCACGGTGTCGTGGCGGCAAGACGCCGCACCCTCCGGCCAGGGGGGAACAATACATGGCGGACACAGGCCGCCAACCCGTTTGGCGACTAAAAAGGAACATCAAAAGGAACGCCGATCCATTGTCAGACCTGGCGCCGGTCCTAACAGTAGGCAGCCGGTCGTTCGGTTTGGTTTGAAGATTAAAGGAGCGCCGCTCCCTCTTCAGCTCCGGCGCCGGTCACAACAGCTCGTCCGCCGGCGGGAGAAGCGACCTGAGGGTGACCAGCTGCACAGGTTGCTCGAAGTGTCGCTGTGTAGTGCTGTCTTCCAGGCCACTGCTGATGACGCTCAGCCAAGGACTCTTTCCCTCTCGTTCCTTGTGGCTCCCCTCTGGGAAAAGCATTCATACACACCACCACAGGCACGGGAGAGCACCCTGCCCGCACTGAGACACGTCGAGTCCGACAAATTATCCAAAAGCAACCTTACTTAAGCAGTATTACCAAACACAAAGCAGCAATCGGGACGTTTCTCTGAGGTTTCACCAAAACTCCTAATCCCGATCCGATAATAATCTTCCCATCAAACTGCTTTCAAGAAAACTAATTGTCAAGTGATGCGCTCACCGTGGCATACCCGAGTGCCTGCGTGAGTAATCCGCCGTAACCCACCAGGTATCATACTCATAAAATGAAGCATTTTACTTCACGCTATCTTTTAGTTCCCGAAATTTAGTGCCGCCAAAGCCAGTCGTCAATTCCTTTTGAGAAGACGAAAGCATAACTGCCGTGCTGTACCTGCATCAGGAACATCTTTATTATACATCCGCAAACGCACATCACAGTGCTATAGTGCTCCTGCATGGATGAACCACTCATTAACTCTCGTGAGGTTACCACTCTACACTCAAGCTCATGAACTAAAACGTACACGTAAACCCACGAATACCTTTCCTTACTTCAACACCGGAGACATGCGAACAAAACAAAAAATAACAACAAAAAAACTTTCGCATGAATCCTGAAAACCTCGCAAGAATATCCTTGCGTCCGTGCGCTCACTCAAAATTCGTCTCTAACGTCGGTCCTACTTGACAAACGCCCCTAACGTGTCGTTATACTGCCGCAAAACGGTTACCTTTAAAACCAATACATACAAAGCTTAAAAAATAAACAGCATGGTACCTGCTACGTAAACGCTATCTAGTAGCAGAAGTACAAAACACATTCCAAAAGGAAAACTGACCTAAACAGTCAAAACAGATATTCAAAACTAAAAATACAAATCCGCGGGAGAGCCCTCCGAAACGCTTACCGCTGTCACTTAATTTTGAGACGAACGCGCGGCGTCGCGTCCTGTGGGTCTTTCTAGGCGAACGGGAATGGAACAATGGCAAAACCCATTCGCTTCGCCTCCGACCCCCGCAAAGCTCTGCGCTGACAACCTGCGTTCTTACTCTCGCTGAGTACCTCGCACTCCCGCAGTCCATCAAACATGCCGTCGATAGAGCGACGAAAGGGTCTGCCTTTCTACCCAACGTGCTTTTTTTTTTTTTTCGTTTTGTCCGGCGGCTCGGACGCATACAAACCAACTCCGGTGCCGATGACAAACGCCTAATTCTGTACGCTCTAATGCGTGTCACTATCCTTCCAATAGATCTCCTTACAACGCATATCGGCAACTAAAACGATAGAGTGCTAACGAAAACAAAGTTCAAACGAGTTATTTACAAAATCACAAAAACAAACAAAACGTTCCTTTCAACAGTCCCGAGTCGACGTTTTCCGAGAGGCTAACAGCTGTTCGCAACAACTCTGAGTCGAACTCGCGGTGGTCGCGCCCGGAACGATTTTCTCGAGAAGCGGGGTCTACAACACGCGTCAATCGCCCTGCTACCGAACCCCGCGACGTTCCTCGAAGCCGACTTGCTGTCGCTTCCTGCCCCTCGAAAACCACCGACTCTTTTGCCCCGCACCCCGTCCAATGCACCGCGAGAACAACGGAAGGGTCTCTTGCCCCTCGACCACTTACGCACACAATGCGCTTCTCTTTTCTTGTTCTCTGGCCGCTTGGACGCTTGCGATACGGCAACTTTCTTGAAATTTCGCTCCGCCATTTGAATACATTCCTCAAACGCGTCGCGATTTTTGCCTGCCTGTTTTTACGGCGCTTTCTCCGTTTTGCACGTCTCTTGGTGCCGTCTACGGAGCCTTTCGCCCATCTCTGATGCTCACCAGCACCCACATGCTCATCTGATTTTTCGCGCGGACTGTCTGGATAATTGCCTAGCAATCTATCCTTCAAACACTGCCGCGTACGATGCGCTTTTCTTTTCCGGCGGTTCGGACGCATACGATACAGACCCGTCAGAGATGACAACGGCACTTTTCTCGCGATTTTACCACGCCGTTTGAAACCCTTACTCAAACGCGTTGTGCTCATCTCGAGCTTTGCCTTTTTGTTTGCCCTTCGGACGCTTTCTCCCCTGTGCACGCTTCTTTGTGCGGACCTGGGAGCCTTTCGTCCTACTCTGACGTTCTTCATCACCGATATGCTCCTCCGCCATCTCGCGCGCCCAGTCCTGATGATTGCCTATCAGTTCATCGTTAGACCGCGGCCGCGTAGATTGCGCACTTCTGTTCCTTACTCTCCGGCCGCTCAGACGCATGCGATTTAAGCCAGTCAGAGAAGACAACGGGCCTTTTCTCGCAAATCCGCCACGCCGTTTGAAGGTCCTCGTCAAACGCGCCGCGCTGATCGCGAGCCTTGCCGCGCTTCTGTTTTTCGGACGCTTTCTCCGTTTGGCACATTCCTTGGTGCCAAACCTGGAGCCTTTCGTCCGCCTCTGACGCTCATCAACATGGTCTACAGGGCTGCAAGGTTCGATGGAACACTCTGTTAATCTTAACTTCGTTTCCACCACCACGGAACCCTCACACCCTGCTGTGACCGCGAGCTCTTTTCCCTCAGAATGGGTTAAAACCTGTTCCATTCCCTTACAGGCACTAGCCTTCTCTTTGGCCTCAAACGGCACCGCCGCTATATCTACAGATATCAGACCCGCAGCACTCTCTTCGGCCCTAAACGGCACCGCTGCTGAAACGCACCGTTCGTGCGGTACATCTGCAAATTTCTGACCTGTAGCCCTCTCTTCGGCCTTAATCGGCACCGCCGCTACGTCGCACCGTTCGTGCACTTCATCTACAGATGTCTGACCTGTAGCCTTCGCTTCGGTCTTAAATGGCACCGCCGCTACATCGCACCGTTCGTGCGCTACATCTATGGATTGACCACTCTGCTGCAATGCCACCAATTCACAATTAAGCCTTTCTATCTCTTCATCTAATTCCTGCATCCTTTTTATATGTTCTTCATGCCTGCGCTCAGCTTCCAATTCCTCCTGGCGCCATCTTTCCTTTCTTTGCGCCCTTTGTACTTCCTCCTCCTGGTCCAATAAGTACATATTCCCGAAGTGCTCGATTTCCTCATTGTCACTATTGCTTTCGAGAATCACTTCGCGGAGTTTAGAAGCAGGCATATCATCATTAAAATCTAGCTCCAGATCCCAACACAGGTTCAGCAGGTCCTCTCTCGTCAATCTCGTAAGATCCATGGCGACTACTTTGCTTTGGCTCAGCTGTGACAAAACACAAACCCACCAGCGTTTCAATTCTGGGTCTAGAGAAATTGAAGCCTGGCAAATCTCACAGCGGAGACCACAAGCTTAAGCACCCAAGTAGCACTACGTGGCCAACATCCCTCTCTACTTTTTCTTGTTAATTTTTCACTCCTGCTTTTTACAACATCCTAAAATTTAATCCGCAACGTACCCTTAGAAATTTTGAAACATTACCACTTGTTCCTATTGAATCATCTAAGCTTTCCTGCTTTAGCGTACTTGCTCAGGTAATCATCCAGTGCTGCCTTGTGCTGAGATAACAACCACAGTGGCCAGGCAGTTGTTGGTTATATCTATCTTTTAACGAATCTAGGCTAAAAGACTCGATATATCTCAAGCACAAAGCCAGGCACTCACCCCATTACGTGCGGTGGTGGTACGCTGCTTCGATCCCGCCGAGTTCCAGGGCTTTCGGCTGGCCTCCGGTACATGTCGCTCTCCGTCGCAGACTCGTATCCCACCGCTGCCACCAGCTGTTGCGACCGGGGTTTCCAGACACCGGGGGTCCGGGATGAAGTTGTCGAGGCAGGAGGAAGAGAGACTTGAAGAGGGTTTATTTACAATATATACATTGCGAACTCCCTACACGGTGAGCCCTCAAACGTGGCAGGCCTCTACATGACTCCTAACATAGCGCTCCATGGTGCTTGGTTCTACATGGTTCTGCTCGGTTCTGCTCTGTTCTGCCTGGTTCTCTTCTCGAAAAAAAGCACACCGAATGAGCCGTGGGGGCTCATTATAAAGGGTCTGTCCTCCCCAGATCCCTAGATCGGGGACCGCGTACAGAGGGCACCGTCCAACCACGGATCACACATTACCCGCGAGGGTGACGAGCACGCACGGTCCACGTGAACGTTCAAAATTGAAGCGTGGTCACTGCACGGCCATGTGGCACGAACGTGGCTCCTCCTCGTCAAGGGGTGTCGCTGGGCGAGGGGTCTGAAGTTGATGACTGCATCCATCGAAAGGGCCGCCGTAAACAAGCTTCAAATGGTCGCCGAACGACTCGTTCAATTAGCGGGACGATTTCCGGCCGCCGCCGCCGCCGTCATCTTCCAAAGAAGAAGCTGCACTTGTGGTCTCCCGAACTGCTCACGGTGTCGTGGCGGCAAGACGCCGCACCCTCCGGCCAGGGGGGAACAATACATGGCGGACACAGGCCGCCAACCCGTTTGGCGACTAAAAAGGAACATCAAAAGGAACGCCGATCCATTGTCAGACCTGGCGCCGGTCCTAACAGTAGGCAGCCGGTCGTTCGGTTTGGTTTGAAGATTAAAGGAGCGCCGCTCCCTCTTCAGCTCCGGCGCCGGTCACAACACTATCGGTGTGGCGAGTTCCAAATCTGCTATCTGGGTCCCTCGCTAAGCCGAGTAGAAGATGTCAGCGGCAGTTGTGATTGTTGCGGAAGTTCGGCTTTGCTGTATAACACGCTTCGCCTATCTTCGTCTAAGCCAATTTAACAGAACGCTGCCTAATGGAGCTTATTGGCGCCGCTTGACTTTTTTATATAATAATTTTCTTTTTATATATGTATAACTGACACTGATAAGCATTGATTATTCAGATAGCAATATTATTTATGTAGACGACAAGAATATATTGCTTTTGCAGTCAACGAAGATGCGCTTTAAATTTAGCTTACGATCGAGCAAAAAAAAAAAAAAACGACGACTGGCACGGTTCAGAACAGTCTTCACTTAAATTGCTCCAATAGAGAGGCGGTTCTGCCTAGAGCGCGTAATCACGCTTGTTTTCTGACACTTAATGGCACGAAAATCGATCTTTCTACTACAACTGAAGCATTTCGTGATACTGATGTTTTAGAACAACCACACTGCTTGAGTATACCCGCGTAGTAAACTGAGCGGAGATTTATGTATACATATATTTTCTCTGAATTCTCTCTCTGTGCGGAAGATAGTGCGCAAAAAAAAACCAAAAAAGTGCTTCGAAGTTGACGTTTTTTTTTTTGGAATCCACCTTAAAATCTTGTGTTCGGCCCGCCACATTTCGTGAGTATAGACACGTCCGCGTGAGAAAAAAAAATAAAGCAGGCACTGATGGTGCATATAAACTCAATTTCGCCCATCCCGCTTTACAGGTCCGGCATTTTGTCCATGTGTTTCGTTCGATGATCAACCTACCGGAATCAAACGCTGTATGACATACCGGTACACACAGTGATCACTCCTTCCCGCTGCTCAATTCACGGTGCACGTTATGCCCTGCCAGTCACGCAACAGCCACACCTAAATCATGAGTGCATCTACCGGAACTGAACAGCTTTTCCTAATAAGCGGCGACAGACGACTTCCACCATAATCTCACCCTAAACCTTCAGAAGTATTTAAACCCCTTTCCATCACTCCCGTTCTATTCAGATCGAACTCTTGCTAGAAGTTTGCGGCTGTAGTGCACATTTAAATGCCTCTAAAACGAAATTCCTAGTGTAACGAAGTGTCCTTTTTGTCCCTGCTAAAGTATGAGCGTTATGGCACGCGACCCTTACAACGATGGGACAGGGATAACGAAGCATTTGCATATCGAAGACGTGGATAACGAAGTGTGTGTGTGTGTGTGTGTGTGTGTGTGTGCGCGTGTGTGTGTGTGTGTGTGTGTGTGTGTGTGTGTGTGTGTGTGTGTGTGTGTGTGTGTGTGTTTACTACTTCTTGCCCAGCCTTGCAAGTATACGCTCGCCTTTCAAGCGGCCGCACTTTCTGGGATAAATCACGCAACTAGAACACAGCTGCGACTCCTGCGGCAGCGTAAGCCTATGCCCTAAAGGAGAATGCGAGACGTGTGAGGGAGGGAGGAGCACGAATGTGATTAAAGTAGTGTTTTCCAGCTCTCTAGGCGCTGCGCCGTGCTCCCAACCGGGCTGCAGAAATTAGGCGTCTTCTTCTTATAATTACACCAGCTCCCATCAACGAACGCATGGCTGTTATCCGCAACGCGGAGAAGCCGCGGTGGATCGTCGTTCAGCGTTTGTTCCTCGGGAGGCCCATAAAAGGAGCGCGGGAAAAGGAGGGTTTGCAGCGAGGCGATAGGGCGCGTGCGCGCTCGCAGGTGGCCCCGGGGGAGGTGGAAAACCCTGCGATCAACCCGACGCGGCGGCAGATCTGCAGATGGGGGAGCAAATGGGAACACCGGGAGGGAAACGCCGGTGGGAGAGGAGGAAAAAGTGGGTCGCTCGAAGAGGGAGTCCAGAGGCCCCGGGCATCTCTCAAGGTCGCGCTCAGCTCCACGGCCTACTGCAGGGCCTCTCGCAGGTGGTGCAAGCGTTATGGATTGTCGAGGGAGCGCGCTGAAGGGAAGCAGATATGGCGGAGGTCGAGGAAATGAAAGGGTGGTGGCTGGCCGTGGATGTTCCCTGCTGTGGCGTTGGTTCTCGACGTGTTTGCACGGAGAGAATAAGCGCTCGCCTTCGGAGTTTTCCCAGTAGAGCTGTGATAAACGATATGGTTATGCTCATAATCATATAGTGGTTTTGGGACGTTAAACCCCATATATCATATCAAACGATATGGTTATGGGCCTCTCTTCGTATTTGCTTACGCCTCACGCGTTCCCTTATTCGTTGTGAATCGCGCATTTAATGGAATCTGCTTTTCTCGCCTATGTGGAGATGAAGTGGTGACAAATTAGTGTAATTTGCATTTATTTATTTAATTATATACTTTTCTTTCTTTCGTTCTACAGCATGAGTACGATCACACTGATGGCCGCATTACGCGCTTCACAAAGTGGGCACCACGAAAGTTAGTGATCAGCTTCTCTATTATTGCTGGACATTGCTTTGAGTACTTCCGCCTCAGTGCATCTGCATGCGAGAAACCTGCGTAGGATTGCGCAAGGTTGGTTTCATAGGTTATCGCCAAAATAAGTGAGGAGAAAGTGGCAGATAGTTCACACTTAATTCCTTCCAGCAGCTTCAACAGCATCAATACAGCCTGTCTGAAAAAGAAACATGATAAAAGAAAGCGATGGTCGCAAAAAAGCTTTATAAGACCGATTTCACTAGCGCCTTTCTGTCGACTCAGGTTCGTCTTTTCTGCTGTCAGCTGACTTGCTTGTTGTTACATTTTTTTTTGTACCATTTCCCCTTTTTTGTAGCCAGAGCCACCTTGATAACCTACACTTTAACGTGTACACGCGTCCGATGTTCTAACAATAAGCTACGACGGAAGATTTAACGTGTATACAGAATAGCGGAACTGCTTTGAGGCGCCAAAATCTTTCAACTGTGATGAAATAAAATATTTAAGAAAGAGGGAGGGTGCAGGGAATGGGAATAAAAATAAGTAGTAAACGATTTTTTCTTTGACACGTAGTCAGACACACCAAATGTACGCAAGCGGACCTTATTTTTATTTTAATGGAATCATGGATTTGTTTTTACCTTCTCGTACATCGCCTTCTAGCGCCCCCCGAGTTGATTCCCAGGTAGGCATTTTGTCAAAATGCCTACGGCATAGCTCCCCTCCGGAGCGAAGCAATTATTTCTCAGTTCGCACCCGCAGCAATATAGAATGCATATAGCCAGGCCCATAGCCAGGAATATCTCGCCGAGATGTGTGAGTGAGGGGGGGGGGGGGGTGCACATTTATTGAAGGCCAGGAAGAACACCTATTTTTACTATTTGTCCTTGGTAAAACACCTCCCTTCATTCTGATTTCGGGTAGAGAGAGAGAGACTAGGGTAGAGAGAGAGACTAGCACTTCCTGCCCCCCCTCCCCGGCTAACTGGCCTGCATATATAGTCTTTATTGCAGTCACGGATCGAACACGTTCGCTGGAAGTGTCAAGAAGGAAGCTTCCGCCGCTCTCCTATCCACGACTTTCGATTCATCCCTTCCCGCAATAGAGAAAAGGGGGCGCCCCAATATTCCATTACCCCCTGCGCACTAGTCTGGCGCTTTCCCGATTCGGGAGCCGGATTTCGTAACGCTTGCGCCTTACTTTTTCTTTTGTTTCTTATTAGGTACTTTTTCTCTTTTCTTTCTTTTATTATTGGGTCACGTTTGAATTTCGTCATCGGCTCGCAAGCCACCACGCGTCCTCGCCAACGCCGTTCTCGGCTGTTCGCCGTGGAACTAATGATAACAAAAGGACACGGATCCTTATGTAGAACGGCTCGAGATTGGGCAATTCGTTACGCTCGTTTTCGCACACAGGTGGCGTTGAAGCGTTTCCTTGATTTGTTTTAGCGGGAGCATAAATGACAAAGCGATGATCGGAAAGTAACATTCTTTGAAAAAGAAAAGAAAAGGTATCGATTGTAACTAACCCCCTTCTATAGATATATACCTACTAGAATGAAACGCGAAGCGCTACATGCCTTTGACTGTCTGCAGTTCCTTCGACTCGAAAGTGTCTGCATATGTGTAGCATATATCAGCGTTTTGTTTTTTTTTTGTTTTTTTTCACCACTGAAGCTGTGTTCTGCTGCTTTTGTTTGGATAAATCGCATGCCGAAGCGCCGCCTTCAATAATTTTCTGACTGTCGCACTTTTTTTTCGCATAGTTTTTCGTTTTGCGTTTTTTTTTTAGTTGCGGCGTCACATGAGCAAAACAAAGGCAGCAAAAGAACAGAATGTCATTATCAGGAATTATGCGATACTTTAAAATATAATTGCGGCAGTTTTGCGACCTGAACCAGCAATATTTATGAAAGACGCCATAGTGAAAGGCTCCGGAAATTTCAACCATCTAGTGTTCTTTAAAGTTCCCTTAAACTATTTGTACTGCCCTGTTCACACAATGTCTCAACTGAGGCCTATGAGTTTGTTCGTATTACGTATTATTATTATTATTATTATTATTATTATTATTATTATTATTATTATTATTATTATTATTATTATTATTATTATTAGTATTATTATTATTAAGGACATCGGGGTCTATGTGTTCATTCACCGGGTGAAATGTACCACTTCATTCTCGGAATGACGGCGTGATAAAACCAGTTAATACGTAGTTGACGTTGTGTAACCACTCCGTTTGTAAGTGTCAGCCCCCCCCCACCCTCCCTCTCCGCGCTTCTGACTCTGCCCGTTGTCTCTGTGCGTGGCCCGGGCAGGTTAATATCCGGTGGACAGCAGCGCTGGCGCAGACCCACATCCCGCCGGTCGATAATGGCCCACGGTGCCTCCTCTGTCGGAGGCCATCTTGGATTAAGCACCGCTCGCTGCACGGCGCCCACGCGGGGCCCGATTGTTTCACTCGCCACTTCGTAGTTTGTGCCCTAATCCCCCCTGTACACTATTCCAAAGTATAGAGTGCTGAGAGACGAAGTTCCGCCCCACCTTCCCCTCTCAGACTTTCTTTTTATTTTCGTAGTTTCGTATTTTTTTAACTGACCTTTACGCGCCCGCGACGATGAGAGCAACAAGTGTCTCGGTGGCCGTGCGCGCATTTTGCTTGATTCATTGGCCGGCGGCGCTGAGCGATGAATACTTTGCGCGGGCAGCGAAGACAGAATGTTGCACGGCTTTCTTTCTTTCTTTCTTTTAAAACACCGGTGCGTAATGCGCATGCGGCGATGTTCGAGAAAGCTTAATCGGGCTGCATTTTCACAGCTGAGTCAAATCGCGTTCATGAGCTCTTGTCTGTTGGCTGTTGTTTGATGAGCTCCTTTCGTTCAGTCAGGAGTTAACGCTCATCCGTGAAGTTCCTTTATTGATGTAATGTGTTTGTTTCACATCAGGTGCGATCGGATACTCATGATTAATAATATTATGTGGGGCTTTACGTACCAAAACCACGACATGATTATGAGATACGCCATATAGTGATGGGCTAAGGAAATTTTGACCATCCGGTGTTCTTTAAGGTGCACTGACATCGCGCAGTATACACGGGCCTCAATCATTGGGCATCCATCAAATGCAACCTCCACGGCTGGAATCGAACCCGCGACCTTAGGGTCAGCAGCAGAGCACCCCAGACACTGGTCTACCATGGCATACAGCTAGGTTTTCATTATTCCATTATTCAGTGATTTACAGAGTGTAGAAATGTCGATTATAATTTAACTGCGAACATCTGCTATTGAATGCAAATAATTAATTAGCGGTTTATGTTTCTCTGCTCTACTTCACACATATACTATATATATATATATATATATATATATATGTATATATATATATATATATATATATATATATATATATATATATATATATATATATATATATATGTATGTATTCTGCGTGAGTGAGTTTGTATCGCAGTGTAATCGATCAATACATTGCAGAATGTACGACAGTATCTAGTAACGTTGGAAGGTACAGTGCCTTCTAAAATAAGCCCATGTTATGTTTTTCTTTAAAGTGCATTCGCCTGACTTCTGATTAACCTCCAGTTTCAGCGCTTCTTTCTTACTAAAGTTAGTTTCATCCCTACTAGGCCCATAGCCAAATATCCCTTTCGGTGGTGCACATGTGCTAGAGCCTTTTCACTATTTGTGAAAAACTCCTAGTTTCATTATTTAGTTCTAGTAGAACACCACCTGGCAACGAGCCTGTTTCCTACAACATCTGTTACAGTATATCGTTATTTTACTCAATTTTCTAGTGAGAATAATGTTCCATTAATTGTGTTCTCGTCCCCCCCCCCCCCATCTCTCTTTACCACCCCCTCTTTGTAGCTTAACGCTTTAAAGTTATAGCCAACGAAATTGCCACAGAATGAAATCGATAATAAGCACCAGCCATGAAAACGAAGCCGTGTGCGTACCTACAGTGCCTCCTGTGTCCCGCATGCGTGATCAAACAGCCACAAAGTCACAAGTTCCGCCGTAGTATATTATAGTCCCGCGTCGATAATAAGGGTTAGACGGCTGTCATAACACTGCGTGTCAGGCTAACGTTTGCTTTGTGTTTTGCTGCCTGACACCATCGCTTCAGCCACCAAAAGTAAAAGGTAACATTTTTAGGATAGCCGCGAAATGTTTATTTAGCAATCGCTTATTATTCGAAATTTTCGCTTCTCTTTCTCGAATGAACAGCGAAGGAAAGGCAAACCACGAAAGGCTAATTTGTTCTCGCCTGCTCAAAAGGGCCGATGAAGATTCATCCCGTCGATAAATCAGCTCTTGACAAATGCAATTACGATCATAAGGTGCTTTGCACGTGGGGACAAAATAAAATGGCGAAGCCTTGTTAAACTGCCGCCTAACGGATTGGACAAGGATTGTTAAGCGTATAGCCTCACGCGGGCTCCCTTCATTATTCATTCAGGGGAGATAAAAGGAACGTGTCAACGATTTCCTAAACGTTGAAGTCAATAATTCATGGATAAGGGAAGGCCTTTGCAGTGACTGGGCCGAGTGAGGATATGTAAAGGAATGAAGGCAGGAAAAAATCGTACAAACAAAATCATAGTTGAAAAAAAAAAACTATAGTAACATGCGCGCGTTTGGGGGATCTCGATGAAGGGGCGAAGGTGGATTTTTTTTTCGGGGGAGGGGGCACCCCCTTGAAATGGTCCTTTCTTATTTCTTGCTATATACACATGGTGAAAAAAAAATTCGGAGCGGGGGGCACAGGCCCAGTGTGCCAACCCCTGGCTATACACCACTGTGTCGTTGATCCCTTTGCTCGAATGAGTATTTTGTCGATTACTATGACTACTTTTAAATAAAATGTCAGGTTCCTTTGTATGTATGTATGTATGTATGTATGTATGCATGTATGTATGTATGTATGTATGTATGTATGTATGTATGTATGTATGTATGTATGTATGTATGTATGTATGTATGTATGTATGTATGTATGTATGTATGTATGTATGTATGTATGTATGTATGTATGTATGTATGTATGTATGTATGTATGTATGTATGTATGTATGTATGTATGTATGTATGTATGTGTTGGAGCTTTGAAGGGACACTACAGAACAAAAATGATTGTTCACGTTTTAGTAAAGTACAATTTCACTACGCCGAAAGCACATCTCTTACCGCGACATGACTGCTGAACCTGTCGTCTGTATTTCTCTTCTTCACTGGCTTCCTTTTTTTTTTCCACGCTCAAACAGAGCTGCGCTATTACCTTGCGATGTATCAACTTTCCTAATGGTGCATTCAGACGACGGACCGAATCCGGATTTGTCGTGGACGCGGACAGCTAATCCGCGGATGGTCCGCCTGCAGGCGCATCCACACGACGGACGGTGTCCTAGGGGAAAACAGCCGCATTACCCTCGACAGCAGATTCGGCGCTCACCTGCGCCCGCTGGCAGCAGACCGGTTTGAGAGTATGGATGCCCGCAAGAAGCGAAGTTTGGCTGCGATGTCTGTCGTGTTGTGATAAATGAACGAGTAGTGTTATTCTTTCAGGAGAAAAGGGAGTTGCTAGCAGGATATTCTTTCAACTACATTATTCCCCACTTGTAGAACTTCTAAACGTGTCTCCCGCCTTTTTTTTTTTTAGAAGCGGCCCGTCGCCGGTTGCAGAAGTTGGAATATTTCACCACCATGACGGCTAAGATTAATCTCGCGTGTTGAGCGACGGCGGCGACATTTCCCGAACCACCAAAAGTGATTTCTGCATATTTAATCACCTGAGAACAAAGTCTCCGGAAACTAAGTAAACAATGCTCAAGCGTAGATGATGCCGACCAGTCATGCAGCTGTCCGCGAGCCATGGAGGACATGCCGCGAGGAGACGAAAAGTGTACTGGTTGCCACCGACCCCAAGCTATTCCGCTGAAGTACCGGCTCTCCACCGCCAGAATCCCGATGTGAGAAACAGGTTGGGTTCATCCGTCCGCGAGCCGCGCGGACGAGTCACGGACGAGGGGAATCGCTGATGTGAGGTCACGTGACGAGCCGTCCGTCCCGCCACATCGGGATTCGGTCCGTCGTCTGAATGCACCATAACCTGCACTATACGCGACACGACGCATGGTAAGCGAGAAAACGCGCGAAAAGAAAATGCAGGTGCCACCTTGAGATTACCGTACCAAACGTGACGTCATATATATCGAAGGCATCAACTGGGTCCTATACGTATATCTTCTAATCGATGAAATTTAAGTACATTGTAATGTGTCGGTGCCATAGACTTAGCATACGATGTTTCAGAAAATGCCGTCGTGCACATGTCGCGCAAATACGAGTAATACATTTTGATATTTTCGACGTCACGCGCGGAGATTTCGGAGCAAAATTTCAAAAGAAAACTTCACCTTTGACTTTTTTTCTCGCTAATAATGAACTTATGAAAGTGAAACATACGTATTTAGACTTTTCGGAGTGGAGTTCGTCCATCCAAACCAAGTCATTGTTTCCCTTTAGAGTCCCTTCAAGCTGGGCTAACTATAGCCACGCGGATACTATCTATATCTAAAAGAATCAAAGAAAGTAAATACTGTTCAAGTAAGCTTTGGTAAGTATCTGTATGTTACGACACTGATTTCTAGATTACATTTTTTTCTTCATTATTGAAGATAACTGTATCTCGACACAGAGACAGCCCGTGATTGACAACCGGACCCTTGAATCAGTGGAACATGCTTACATAGGCCGACTATTAGAAGGGGTGCTTACTCATCTATAATTGAAATCCACCGAAGGATAAGGATAGGATGGTCTTCATATGGTAAACGTTCTCAACCCATGACCGGCCGCTTAGCACTGTGGCAAGTGTACAACCATTGCTTCTAACGTTTGGGGGGAAAACATAAAGAATAGCAAAATCGATAAGCTAAGGACCACCGAGTGTGCAATGTAACGAAGCATTATGCAGCTTTGACAGATAGGAACGCAGCTGAGTGGGTCACAGAACAAGGAGGGGTGGATGATATCCAAATAGATATTAGGACTATAAAATAGACCTGGCTATAGCTTACTCCATAAAACGTCGGAATAAATACCAGAAATGGGAAGTACGGCCGAAGACGACAAAGAGTTATGTGGGGCGACGAAATTCATAAATCTGCAGGTATAAAAAATCGAATCATCTCGCGCAGTACAGGGTGGGTGGAGATCGCTGGGAGAGACTTTTTGTCCTAGGGGACATAAGACAGAGTGGTGACAGTGTCGTATCTCGAAAACGAAAAAAAACTTGTTTTAAGCACCGAACTCGAATAAATCCTTGTGTTTTCTTTGGCAATGAACTTATCCTCCCACCCTCGACGTCCGAGAGGCATCTGGTGAAACATATATATAGCCTAAAATGTAGCCTTGATGTATTAAATTGTGTGCATCTGTTGGAATGGGATGAGAAGAGCCCTGCTGAAAACGTAGAAGGAAACAAACGGTATAAGGACAGGTGCTCAGTACCAGCCTATATGCAAGCCGCCTAAACGTGATGTCTACCATTTCGCTGGTTTAATTCAATTGAAGAAGAAAAGAAAACGAAAAAAAGGATGAGCCCAGCGTCGCCAGACTAAGTCCATTGTACATCGTTCGCTATGAGCATTATCCCCGAAGCAGCGCAACCACCCTTGAGTGTGTATACGCCCCCGGCGTCTACCGGCCTCACGCCTCCCCATTCCAGACATCACGAATAATGCTACAATATCAAACGTTAACATCAAAACGGTTAGAGTTGGTATACATTTACGTCAGCTGCACAACGGCCGCCTGCACATATGCACCAATGGCCCCGTCACGCCGACAAGTTTGCCTCCTGCGGGATGGTGATATCAACAAAGTATGTCAAAATACAGCTCGAAATATTTTTGCATTTTCATAACATCAAGGAGTGCTGTCTAACTCACTGCCCTCCCGGTGGTTCTTCATTTTGCTAATGATAATTCACCTGATTAATCAATGACCAATTTCATATGACTCACAGGCAGTTCTTCAGAGCTTACTCTCCTCCTTATATGTGCCCCGGTCTCACGTGTATATAGCTCGTTGCTTAAATCAGGTATGTCCGCCATCAATGGCAATGGGCTAGTATTTCGTCTGTCGCATGTACAGACACTGCAGTATCCACAGAAGGGATCGAGTGAACGGAACTAGCCGGTTCGCCACAACGGCGTCCGCCATGTTGCCAATCCCTCTTGCGAAATCAGACGCAGCGTACAAGTTTCGCGCGCTCACGCGTAACCTAACGCTATCAGCGGAATGCATTCGAAATTATTTGAATGCACGTTTCTATACCCCGATTGATTGATTTGTGGGGTTTAACGTCCTAAAACCACCATATGATTATGAGAGACGCCGTAGTGGAGGGCTCCGGAAATTTTGACCACCTGGGGTTCTTTAACGTGCACCCAAATCTGAGCACACGGGCCTACAACATTTCCGCCTCCATCGGAAATGCAGCCGCCACAGCCGGGATTTGAACCCGCGACCTGGGGGTCAGCAGCCGAGTACCTTAGCCACTAGACCACCGTGGCGGGGCCGTTCCTATACCACGTACCTTAATTTATAGCGTTGTATTCCGCACCACGGACATATTTAGTCGAGCGTCCACAACAGCTATGCGGACGTGGCCTGCCATGGGAATGGCTGGCAGGCTGCGTCCGCAGAGCTGCTGCGAACGCCCAACTACATCTGTCGAATATCTTGCGAGTTTATTGCATGCATGTGTACCTGCTTATCTCGTCTGTGGCTTATGAGGGGAACACCAAAGGCGAACCACATTCTCGGCGATATTTCTACATTCGCGCATTCTTGTTCGCTGTAAAAAAGATGCGATTTTCGGAGTTTTTGTAAAATAATCTAGAAAAAGGTACCGAAAGACTGCGGGGGTTCAGAAAACTAGGGCCCTGGCAGAGGTGTTCTTCCAAAGTATGAGGAAGCGCGCATCAAACGTGTGCTACTTAGCGGCGCACCCGTTCGAACGTTGCGCAGTTATTCCGGACGCGCTCTAAACAAAAGGGAAGGTCACCGGGAATGTTCTTTTCGTTAGTCGTTCGTTGTTCGCTCTTGCATACGTGAGCGAGACGCCGACGCTGGGACCATTAGCCCCCCCCCCCCCCCCCCCCACATGCGACGCGCGAGCACGCCGACCAAGACCGGGACACAGTGGGACGACAGCCCTCGCGGGGAGCTGCACAGCGCGAGACGTGACATTGAGGGAGCAGTGCGGCGCATCCCCGGGAACAGCCGTACGGGGGGTGCCGCATTGAGTGTAGGATGAGCCGAAGCACGCGACCCTGACTTCTCGCTGGGCGTGTCTGTGAACGCGCGCACGGTGACGCCAACGCCGCGGAGCCCTTAATATTACAGTTGCCCCTTTTGCCAACTTCCCGAAGAAGCTGCAGTTGAATCATGAGGTCGAAGAAACGAACGTTTATCGAGTGAAACGGTGAGGCGGTATCCCCCCCCCCCCCTCCCGCAAAGATAGGTGGATGGCTCTGTGAGCCAGAAAGTCGCTGGTAAAATGCCGCGGCTTGATCCACCAGATTTCGATGTATACTTCGAGGCTTCATGCCGTGAGCATTGCAGGTTTCTTCGACGTTGGCATATGAACAAAAAAACTAAAAAAAACGTCGCCATTTCAAGGAAAGCTTTTCCCAAATCTCATACACTGGGCGGTTCTGAAGGCGAATTAACGGTTTTCGAGAAACATCTCCAGAATTACTGAAACGTGGACACCGTGTAGCTTATGGACATACTTACTAGACAAATAAAATATACTTACAGGAAAATAATATATATATATATATATATATATATATATATATATATATATATATATATATATATATATATATATATATATATATATACATAAATGTGGATAGTATAGACAGATATATGTAAATAAATATAGCCAAGTATACTCAGTCGGAAAATGAAAACAACATATGCAATGAAGGCAGTCATTCGTGGGCCAGGCCGTGTTTGAAAACACTGGTACACATATATAGTTGCAATAGCGGTGCATGACAGCACCGTCTATTCCCAGTTTTTGTTCCACAACCGGACAAAATAAGCTGAAGTTGGCCCGGAACGCCGTCGCGCGACTCACGCCCTGACATCATTTAGAGAGGGAAGCCCTGCATGGTTCTTGAAACGACCGTATACGTTGGTTTATCATGCTCAGAATATTACGTAGAGACTACTAAGATTGCTGTTTTCGGGAACCAGTATTCTATAATACCGTTCATAGCTCGGACCATCCGCAGCCTGACCTTCGGTGAAAGACGTCGGTTGAGCCTGGCAAAACGAAGAGCCCACAAGGAAGATGTGATGCAGGCGCAATTGAGGTCGTCACTTATTCCGCCGCTGCAACGGTTTGTCGGCTCTCGCTTAATTGGAAGCGCGTATACACGCAACTCCCGCCACTTTCGCATTTCCGCGAGTGAACCGCAAAAGTTTGGGCGCATGCAGTGGCATATAGCAAGAGACGCGGCCCACGTCTCCCGGCGCACTTTTTGCGAGTGTTCCTCGAAGGCGGCGTTCCTTCGGGACCCATGCGGGCACGCGACGGAAGCTGAAGCTTTCAAGGAAGGAGGCGCTCGCTGCTTTGTGCTTGGCAAAGATCCAATTACCCGGGGATGCGGGAAGAGATAGGGAGCGCGACAAGGAGGGAAACGCATGAAGTTCTGGTGGCATGTACTCGCCTTTTATTATTTCTCCTCTTTCTATATGAGGCAAGGACGTGCGGCGCCTTTTACGCGCCTCTGAAAGCGAGTGCCGAACCGCGGCGTGCGCAAATGGCAGCTCACTCATTTGCAAATGAATTGGCTGCCCGCAGCGCCCTCGTGTGCGTACTTCGGAGCGCGGGCAAAGTGGCGCGTCTCTTTGTTCACTTGACTGCGCGTGAACGGACATTCACAGCGCAGTCGCTAGTCTGTCAGTCTGAATTAGCGATATGCGGGTTTACAGAATGTAAATTTAGGGGCACCAGGCGCTGTGGTATAAATAAAACGCGCCCTACATTGCAGGTGCGCCGATAGAATTCATTTCACCGCGTTAACACTGTTCAGCTGCGTGGATGTCTTGAAAACAGATTTAGATGGGCGCGATACGCTTGCTTTAGTTTCGCTGCCGCTCAAGTGTAACGGGCAATTTCTATAAGGGAGAAGGAATTGTCTAAAAATTGTGTTGCTATGTCTCACTCACATCTGCAGAATTTTTTATTGGACTGCGCCGATAGTGTTACACTCCACTGATTATGTGCTTACAGATGGTTCATATTTATAAAAAATTCGCGTGACGGCGATGATGGCCAATAACTTTAGCATTCACATTAAAATCGGGTAACGAGATTAGTATAGTCTACGGGCATGTTCATTATAATGGTGTATTACTCGACCTATCACTGCCTAGCCTACTTGCTCTCTCTGACTCTTTTCACACAAGCTTCTGGTTTTTATGATGTAATGTTATCTAAGCCCGTAATAATGCCAGTTATAGAAATCTTGTTATGGACAAAATTCTCAAGGTCTCTTGCTTATATAAACATTTAACCAGGTATTACTTCTACCCACTATGAAACACAAAGCCTCTGAAAAATTCACGCCTGTTTCGTCGGGTGAATACCCTGGCGTTCTATTACATTTTCAGTATGTATAGCGCATGGACATAAACACAGCAAACAAACGCCAGATAGGTATAGACTGCCGCGCTTCTGTGTGTACTGTGTACATGCTTGCTCTGGACAAATTGAAAATGAAATATCAACAAGCCCGATCCCGCAGATTTCATTACAATGTGTAGGACCGTTTCTCCATTTTTCTTGTATACGTATGTCTCCTCCTGCTGCAAATATTTACTCCGGTTTGTCTTTGTTCTTGGGTGATCCAGCTCGGGCTTCAAATAGCGAAGCGCTACACGTTGTTTCATAATACAGATCTTGCCACACGATGTGTGCTTTTCGGCATTCGTAAATATTGGTGGTATTTTTTTTGTAGCTTGTATTCTACTTTGCAGTGCACCACCTCGTGGGCGCTATGCACACTATATACCCGTGAGCTGTCCGCTGCTGTCTCGGTTGGGGCATGCGAACCGTAGAGTTTCTTAAATATACACTAGAGAGAACTCTGGCGCTAGTGTTTATGGGAGCTTCAGCGAGCATATGAATTATGGATAGTACATGGATTTGCATAGTCTTCATACTTTACGTTCCTTCTGGCTTCGCATGCCTTGAAGCTGCTTTGTCCCGAAACAACAATCGACAAATGTTCGGCAGTTACGCTTCAAATCCTTCACCTTTTAGGCGTATGCCATTTCAAATTGGGTCACAAAGCTCAAAATGATTCGTTCTTTCCTTCGAAATAAAACTAAAACACGGCGAAGCCACAAGTGCGGTTCCCCGCCCACAAGTACGAGTACCATTGGGAAATCCATGTCATACCCATAATTCCCATGGTCAATGAACGATCGCAGCGCCACAGTCCCCTCTATAGTTAATTTTAAGAAACTCTATGATGCGAACTGCTCTGCTGGCACGCGCAAGTTTGATGCCTTCCCGTCTTCACGTTGTTGTGTGACCAGCTGTTTGGAATTTTGTGTCTGCTAAGCCAATAAAAAGCCTGTTTCGTTGTAGTCGTGTGTTTTACATGTCTGCCCTGTTTCTCGCTGATGACTGGAAAGAGAAAGCGGTATCCACATTCTGGCACCCAATGTGTTTTCTTTTGCCTTCTGCAAATCGTGCACGGCGCAAAAGAAGGTCTTGCTGTACTATATTTCAGCGCTCGAGAATCTTCTATCGGTATCTCCCTCGCGTAGGCCGAATCACTATCACGAAATAAGTATGTAAAGAAACTTTCTTGGCATTGCTGGGTTTTGAATCTAGGTCCCCGATACCCCAAGCAAAGTGTATTATACCCATATGGGTAAACAATTCCGCTTATAGAAGGTAAGAAAAAAAACTTGAACTCATGAATGCTTTGCAGCGGTGGCACTAAACCAATATGGGGGGAGTACGCTTTCTATGAAGGTTTCGTTGAAGTTATTTGTTTCTGGTGGAGTAAAATGATAATAACAATTGCTGGAATTCTAAGTTCAATGACAATAATGTAATTATGAAGCATGCTGCGGTGCAGGCGCCTAAATTTCTGGAGGACCTGATCAATACAGCGAGCCGCGAAAATGTGCACTGCGGTCACCGGCCATGCACACAGGTCTCTTCGGGGAACAATTGCAATGTGCTTCAGAGGAAGCGTGTAACCTCGAAATTAATACGCGGCCTATGATGACTCATATATAGCCAGTGGCGCATTCCCTCGATCGGCTGTATTCTTACGCCAAAATCCACTGGCGCTTAGAACATGGGTGGATCGAGATGGTGTCCTGGATGTAGAAGCCCGCTGCTAATGTTTAAATGTATACTCCAAAGAAGATGACTTATCAGGTTTCTCATAGGTTCCGCGTGGCGCCTGGACCAGCAGAGGTCATGGGTGAAAACCACTCGCTGCATAGTTGAGTCGGTATATGCATCACCCCTAGTCTTGTTCAACGCAGCAGACACCTTCAAATACCGGTAAAAGAAACTTCTCCCCTGGCATGACTTCGGAAGGCTCCCGGTGTTTAGACGCCGGAACAGTGGCAGGCGCAATGAGCATTAGCCGCACACGCAGTTGTAACTTCGGTAAGGCCGGCTATGTGTGACGACACTGCTGCAGCCACAAAAGCACACCTGATATCACGCAAGAATACAGTAAAAATGGCGTGTCAGCCTTAATTCGTACCTATGTCGTATTAAATTTATTCCAAAGGCAGAACCGAGGATGAGCCAACGTTGAGCGGTTAAGCTTTTCGTCGAAAGGAGGACAGAGACACGGACGCGCTATACCGTCTGTATCGTTTTTCTTTCGACGAAAACGTTGTATCGTCCTTTCAACTATAGCTCGAACCGACACGTTGGCGAGGACAAGCGTCAAAAAAAAAAAAACCGATTCATTTTACTGTTCCTGCTCTTCCTAAGACCGCTTTAGGTGTATCACTTATCGGGCGACAGCTAGCCCGAGCTGAAAAATATCGAACTGCGGAATGCGCATGTACTGCAAATGATGATATGTGGGGTTTAACGTCCCAAAACCACTATATGATTATGAGAGACGCCGTAGTGGAGGGCTCCGGAAATTTGGACCACCTGGGGTTCTTTAACGTGCACCCAAATCTGAGCACACGGGCCTACAACATTTCCGCCTCCATCGGAAATGCAGCCGCCGCAGCCGGGATTCGAAACCGCGCCCTGCGGGTCAGCAGCCGAGTACCTTAGCCACTAGACCACCGCGGCGGGGTGTACTGCAAATGTCTTCACGCCATGTAACCGAATCTTTATCCACTTGCGTATCCGATTTCAGTGGCAGTACAAAGCGATAGCGTCGTGTTTGCTTGTCCTTCCAGTGTTTTTTATCCGTCATTTCCCTGAAGATGCAGACATCGTGACGCAATTCAGCGCAAGAGGCTACCGATAAGGGATGTCCCCAAAGCTGCACCATGTTCGCAGAGCACAACATCTTAAGTCGTAACATCTCACGGTGTAGCAGCCCTGCAACTCGACCTGAAAACAGCTTAGAAGGGGGTGTGCTCATGACTTTTTCTTGTTTTTACTAGCAGAAGAACCCCTCATAGCATACTGTTAATGTGTGCTCACGGTGGTTTCACTCATTTGTCATAATTAGTGATAGAAGACTGCATGCACTGAAGTGAGGGAAGGGGTGCTGACACTGATTTGGGGAGGGGGGGGGGAAGATCACCCCTACCACTCCCCCCTCTGGATCCGCCACTGTTTGCGGTTGACAATACATTTTTCTTTTCAAGAACGCTCGATCTACATATATAGTAGTAAAACACCTTAGTGTGCCAGAAACATTCTTCATCGTGGGATTTACAAGTTGTTCGCTTACCTTCCGGTTTCTCTGTTAATTTTGGTCAAAATTCATGTCAGTGAACGATAGCCATGGTGCTAGGGGAAGTGAAGTTCAATTTCTGATACTCTTTTTCTCGCACATGCCCCGCCGCGGTGGTCTAGTGGCTAAGTACTCGGCTGTTGACCCGCAGGTTGCGGGTTCGAATCCCGGCTGCGGCGGCTTCACTTCCGATGGAGGCGGATATGTTGTAGGCCCGTGTGCTCCCATTTGGGTGCACGTTGAAGAACCCCAGGTGGTCGAAATTTCCGGAGCCCTCCACTACGGCGTCTCTCATAGTCACATGGTGGTTTTGGGGCGTTAAACCCCAAATATCAATCAATCTTTCTCGCGCGCTTGAAAAACATTTTGAGCGTTCGCGCACCTTATTGAAAAAAAAAATATATATATATGCACGCTATACGTATAGCCTTCAGCGTATTTGATAATATCACGCGAGCTTCGACCGCAGGCAGTATCAGTGCCTTACAACGGCGATAATGTGCAAGACTGGCAATAATAGGCGCAGGCGCACGAAGGGATGGGTTGGTTGGGTGGATATGGCAGTACCCCTTAGATCGGGCGGTGACTAGCGCCGTATGGATAAGCAATGGGGCCGAGTACCTAAGGGAACACGAAATATACGTGACGACTAAAGGTAACAGGAATGCAGCGGTAATGAAAAACAGGGCACTGTGGAAACAGCGCTATCGCAAGCGTCCTCTGCCGGGCTATTTTACTCCCACGGCCGCGCTTACGAAAGGAGCGTGCTGCTCACACATGAAGAAATAAGAACTGTGGCAGTTGTTCGCGCTAGTTATGTGTTGACCTGTGAGTTCATTTCATGCGTGTTTCTTTCTGTTTGAGGACCGTGCTTTAAATGTCGATGTGTGACAGCTGTTAGTCCGCGCTCGTCCTGTGTATGCGCATTTCGTGCTTGCTTTCGCTTGAGGTGTGCGCTGCAAGTTTCGAGTGGTTTGCCGTTCTTCGCGTGACATTGCTATTTGTTGATAAAGCGTTAAATTCCTTGCCTCATGTGGCGAAACAATGTACAACGCAAAACTACCTCTGATGGGACACGTTTCACTTCCGTGTTATACCAATTCCTAACCAGAGGGATCAGCCATGCATTTTTTCTGCAAGTTTTATTTTTGTGTGGAGAGCGTTTTGAGTCGCATATATTCGCTGAAATTTTCTTTTCGTATAGAAGACTTCCGCACTTACTCGCTTCACGTCTCGTCGGCATGACGTAGCCTAGAACGACCGAAGTGAGCGAAACCGTACTCTTAATTCGGCGCGTGTCACCTACGCGGCGCCATTTCCAATTAAAATGCGTGGCGTTTGCGTCCGGTACCCGTATAGGTAAGCACCAAAGAACGCGCTTTAATGTAATACGGCACGCATACGGTATAACTTGCAGAGAAAGTGGATGCGATAGTGGAACGAACATGTACTGAATACTGCGCAGAAATTTGCCGGATACGTACAAATGAATCTTTTTCTGAACGTTTGCAGAACGGGGCGTAGAGGGCGTGTCACCAACGTGACCTCTGTCGGTATAGGGATGACGCAGACTGGAGCATCTCCCGTATTTTTCCGGTGGCTCTGAGAGTGTGTTAGCCATCCGGTACAGCAGGAGATACGAGGAGGCATTTCTTTCGTGACTTCAGCCGTCATTCAGGCACTACGGAGTCAGATCGTCGACGAACCGTGCACTATAAAAGCACTGTAATAAATCTACAGTGGCTGCACAGCCACTATAGCCTTTCATTAAGAAAGTGATGAAATCTCAACAGAGAAGGGTGTCTGGCTGAAAGCCACGATGTCCGCAATGCTATTCACCTCGTGCTTACAGGAAATTTTCAGGGCTGGGAAGAGTTAGGGATACGAGTACCTTAGTAACCTGCGCTTCACTGATGACATTGCCTTGATGAGTAACTAAGGGCACGAACTGCAAATCATGATTACTGAATTTGACAGGGGAAGCCCAACTGTATACGTGTGAAAATTAATATACAGAAAACTAATATGCGACAGTCTCGGCACAGAACAACGCTTTGGAATAGTAAGCGAGGCACTGGAAATGGTAAAAAAAATCCGTCTACATTGGACAGGTAGTAACCGCTGAGCCGAACCATTGGATTGGATAAACTTTTATTTTTATTGGATAAACTTTTATTAGAGCCGAACCATGACACTGAAGTAACCATGATGAATATGAGTGTGGTAGAGCGCATTTGGCAGGCATTCTGAATCATCAATGGTAGTTTGCTATTATCTCTCAGACAAAGGCATATAACACCTGTATCTCGCCGGCGTTTACCTAAGAGGTAGAAAAATAATGGCTTACGAAGAGGGTTCAACATAAATTGAGAACGACGCAGTGAGCCGCGGAAAGGAATATGATAAGTGTAAACTTAACCTTAAGGAACTAGAAAAAAGCGGAAAGAGTCGGGGAACAAACTGGTGTTAAGGATATCTCAGTCGGAATTAAGAAGAAATGGGCATAGCCAGGGCATGTACCGACAAGTCAAGATAACGTCACGGGTCATTAAGAGTAACCGATTGGATTCTAAAAGAAGGTAAGCGTGCGAGGGAGGCTGAAAATTAGGTGGGCAGATGGTTAAGTCGGTGGCCACTCTAAGTGCAGGTCCTGGTTCATTGGCGAAACATGGGAGCGTTCTTTGCCCTGCAGTGGGCGTAGTCCGGCTGATGATGACGACAACGATGATGATAGCAGGAGAATGGATACAGCCCGCGTAATTGGTGCACATTTATATGGTGTGGGAGCGTGAACAAACATGGCACTGACAGCAGAGATGGAACATGGCGTAGTTGTGCACGTCTGACAGAAAACGATAGGTAATCCAATGTGGAACGAGGGTATAGGCCAGAAATTTCATCGCTTGTAAAAGCAGCCATTTTTGCTCGGGGACTATGTTAAGTGCAGAGCGAACAATCTCGACGGCATACGGCGTGTACGTGATTTCTCATCGCACGCCAGACGTCAGTGTTGGTTCACCATAACCTGTGACTTAACGAGACCCCCTAGTCCCTGGATGTGGTGTCTGCGCCAACAGGTAATAACTGGGGTTAAGATTACATTTGGCTGCCCCTAACAAGGACGCGATAACGGAATAATCAGGGCCACAGCGGAGTAGTGACTTGACGACAAGGCATCATCAGAATACAACCGATTCGGTTGCTGACCACAAAACTAAGCGTACCGCAGAGCAACTTGTATGCAGTTCACTGCAGGTTTAATTGGATTATAAAACTAACAGACGTTTGCTTATTTCTAGCGTGGATGCAAATGGAAGCCTGGACGTGGTGCTAGCAAAAAGAACTAAAAGAAATATAAATATGTTCAGGCATGATAAACTAACTCTGCGCAAGATCATATGCACTTCAACGCGTATTACGATGCAAGTTTTTTTTTTCATGTCTCTTACTTCACATGCACCTGCGTGTTTTCATATTGAGAGGAAAAAAAATAATTGCTGAAGTAGTATATGGGACGTATCTAAAAGATGTCAACTCCTTATACCCTTTGGCAAATGTTATAGACGAAAGGCACTATACAGTGCTTGCCGAATGATTTCCAACATGCTTAATTCTACTCCCAGTTATTCCTTCGTGAAGTTGTATGAACACTTTGTGGAACTAATTTGGCTACCGCTTCTCTTGGCACAGTAAGCGTGGTTTTCATACTGGTTTTTTATGCTCGCAACGACACGTATAAAGCCTTGCACTCAATCAATAAAGACGCATTGCGCTCCCTTGAACGTTTGAAACTGCGTTCCAAATTTTGAATGTCGTCTGCTCGCGTCGAGGCGCGCTATAGGTGGGCGTCTGCACGCTGTCTTTCAGAAACGAAGGCGTATGCACTACACCATGCCCAGCACGCCAATTGTACGGATCATGTCTCCTCATATTTTTGCCAGTGCTTGGTCGGTTAGGAGGAAACCCCCGCGTCATGGCCGTGAAGAACGAAAAGCGTGGCAAAGCGTCATCGCGCGCGGCGGAGTGCATGTTGTACGCGAGAGCGGTGTTTGATTGACGAGGCGCGCGTTCATTATTTACGACCGTGTCATTAGGAGATGAGCCGTGCGCCCATGCGAAGACGTCGCTCGAGAACCGCGGGTAAGCCGTGCCACACGACGGCCACTCAGTTTTACGGCTTTCCCCTTCGGCGGCTCTCGCTGTCGCCGATCGAGGCCAGGCGCGTGCTCCGTGGAGCGTGCGTCGACGAGCATCGATCACTGCGCCGCACAGCAGCATGGAAGAGGAGCGCGCGCGGAGATTTCGTGCCTTTCGCGTGTACCGGCTGGTCTGATATACGAAAACAGCTCAGTTTACGTGTGAACTCATGGCCGCACTAGTCGGAGCTCGAGATAACCGAGTATACGACAAGACCAAGTTTATTAAGTCGATCGATAGCCTTAGATGCTTCATCAAACACAAAAAATCAATCGTCGGTGTCAACGCGAGCAGTGCAAAAAAGAGAGTAAAAACACACCGTGATGATGGTTCAAATCCCGGCTGCGGCGGCTGCATTTCCGATGGAGGTGGAAATGTCGTAGGCCCGTACGTGTGCTCAGATTTGGGTGCACGTTAAAGAACCCCATCAGGTGTTCAAAATTTCCGGAGCCCTCCACTACGGCGTCTCCCATAATCATATGGTGGTTTTGGGACGTTAAACCCCACAAATCAATCAAATCACACCGTGATGATATCACATCGTTGGTCGTCAGTATTTGTGACGTCACGATAACGTCACGTCATGACGTCATCACGAGACATCATCACGTGGTCGAAAGTGCACCAATCATGGAGGCAATGCAAGAACCATTTGAGGTGCAAAAAGCTTGCAAAGGCTCCGATCCCAGAGGCAATGAAAACCCACGCTATAGGTTCAGGGTGGGCGCGAGGGAAGATCGATACATCGACTGAGAAGAAAAAGCTGAATTTCCCCATCGAACCGTCTTAGGCGAACGCATAAGGGAACCTGTGAGTATTTACATGCATCTTGCTCGGTGGGTTAGTCGACACAACACGCTTCCTCAGGCTGGTCGACTGAACCTGGGTCACAATCCACACAATACTCAAGCATTGCTCCTTAGGGAAAGAGTAACTGGACATGTCATGATAGCGTAGGCGGCCGGCCAACGGGAAGGAGCACTTGCGAAAGAACGGCGCTGTGTATTCGGCCTCTGGGACGTCTGCTGGGTCTCATTTCGCACGAGACCCAGAGCTCTCGGTGCGAGGCCCTGTTTTGGCGGTGGCCGCTTCCGTCAGTCGATTGCAACGGCGTCGTACGAATTCTTTATTGGGCGCGGTAGTTGCCGAGAATGCGAGAGGGCTGCCTGTATGGCGGGCTTAATTTGACGGCTGATTGAGACGTTAATCACTGAACTGGCACACAAATAATGAATCGCTTTCGTCGTCGACGATGCGTGCGGCGCTCCCTGCGCGTTTCCGGCGCCCATTATATACTGCCTCGTCGTTGTTAGCCCGACAGCGCATTTCGAGTCAGTCCGGAAAGGGCGCGCGGTTCTGCTCTTGTAAAGACGGGGTCGGGTCAGCGGTCGTTCGGGCGGGCACCGCCGGCTTCCGAATACTGCAGGGACTCGCGCAGCATGCTGCTCGAAAGATTCACGTATGCCGCAGTTAAGCCAGTCTTTTGACTATCTGAATGATATTGTAGCGCAAATTAACGGGAAGACAAGCAAGTAGCATGAGCATGCACATGGCGCTGCAGTGCGTTGATGTGCCCTTCTTGTTTCACCGTTCAAATGCGCTACAATGTTATTCCAGGGTGTCATACCAACAATTGACTGCATCGCAACACTTATGACTCTCGCTTTTCGGGCTCAGGTATATAGGCGAAGTCGCTGTCTCTTCAGGAGACAAAGACAGTCTAAGGAAATGGCCTAGAAAGGTTTTACAAAAGCCTGGCAGAATTGTTGACTGCATAAAACTAAATACGCACGACATTTCCTTTCGTGGGACTTGTAAATTGGGTCTGTGTCCAAGTTTCGAGTCAAGTTTACTCGAAGAAACATGTACATATACATATGGAGTGAGTCAGACTGTTCTTTATGCTCTGTTTAATTGCCTAATTAGATCACTTTTATTAACTAACTTTTAAGCAACAAAAATGGGCCGGACATTCCGACGACAAAGTTGTTCATCGGTTTGCAAAGCGTCCGATGAGAATGTTTGGACCTTTATATCTGTTAATTTTTTGTGTTTTCCTACTAACTGCAAATGCCCGCGAAATACATTGATTGATTGATATGTGTGGTTTGACGTCCCAAAACCACCATGTGATTATGAGAGACGCCGTAGTGGAGGGCTCCGGAAATTTAGATCACCTGGGGTTGTTTAACGTGCACCCAAATCTGAGCACACGGGCCTACAACATTTCCGCCTCCATCGGAAATGCAGCCGCCGCAGCCGGGATTTGAACCCGCGCCCTGCGGGTCAGTAGCCGAGTACCTTAGCCACTAGACCACCACGGCGGGGCAGTGAGCATGATGCTTCTAGGGCTCCCTATATAACGTTCCGCGTACGAACGACCATAGCATTTGCCCGATCGTGCTGTCTCGACAGAGCCGCAACGATGATGGTGGCTTTGCGATGAACACATTTCGCTATCAGCCACGAAAGCGATAACCACTGTGACGTCTTACCACTGCCATGCGCTATCAGCCACGAAAGCGATAACAACTGTGACGTCTTACAACTGCCATGAACCAGTGCGAAGGAAGCGTATTGTTTATACGCGGAACGTTAGGGAGCACCAGAATCAAGGCGTGCGTAGGCACGCCAGGGTGTTTGTCACAGGGTATTTTTTTATATTTCACGGGCATTTGTAGTTAGCAGAAAAAAGCTAATAAGTAACAGATATAGAGTTCGAAACTGTCTAATTGGACGTATTTCTAGCCGATCTACAACTTTCTCGTGAAAACGTTTGACCCATCTTCATTCCTTCAGAAGTTAGTTAAGAAGGCCCAATTGAACAATCGATCCGAACACAAAAATAGCCTGATTCACTCCAGACAACGGTCAACAACATGCATTTGATCGCATCATTATCGCGTGTGTCGGCATATTTTTAATCTATGGCTAAAGATAGCCGGGGCACCCAGTATAAGTTAAAGTATTCCTCACAAACCAAGGGGTCATTCGATCGTTTCTGAACGAGACATCCACCCACTGGCAAAAGAAATAAAACAGCGCTTAGTGATGTCGCGTACAAAACTTGACAGCATGTGAGGTTATGCCTGTGGCTGATCTCGTTGTAGTTTACTGCGCGGAAACTTTGCTCGGAGGTTAAGATTCAGCACGGGTGCCCGGCAGCGATAAAAGAAGACAAAACATGGTAAGCGCTGACGTTGAAAACCGGATGCCATCGAGCAAAATCGTTAGTCGCATGATTAATTACTCCCGTATGAGTTTTAAGGAGGAGGAGGAGCCACATAAAAACAGACGGACAGGGAGGTTAGCCAGTTTTCAGACCGGCTGGCTGCACTGTGCTGGAGAAAGGGCAAGGGGAGTAAAAGATGATAGAAAAGAGATGTCACAAAAAAAAAAAGAAGACGGTAAAAGATAGAGGAGAAGAATAATTCGTTAGGCGACACTGCATAAAGTCACTTCCAACTTTGCCAGAACATTAAAAGAGAGAGAGAATAGCAGCCCAGGAAGCTCTAATGTCTATGCGGACGTAGTGCGATTTAAAGTGGAGCGCCTGTACAAGGCTTATTGAGAACGGTAATTGATTGCTTTAATACAGCTCGTATAAATGAGCTGTCGTTGACTTTCCCACTTACCGTCAGAGCCGTTTGTATCGTCACATCCACATCAATAGGCGCGGCTGGAGGGCACTCGGGATATCGCGGCGACGTACGTCGCGCGTGTAAAGCAGCCGACGCGATAGCTTCCTTGCACTTACATATACTAAAGGGCACGAAATAAGCCTACCATCGCCCTAACAGCGCGTGTGCTTTTGAAGCAAGTGCCCATGATTTATGGAAACGCCGCGCTTTCCGCGTTTTCATTTATGCTGATGTCACGTGCAATTTGAGAGAAGCGTTTTGCGTCGTTGTTGCGCCACTTTTTTTTTTTTCAGAATTAGTGAAAGCTCTCGTGACCATATATGCAGCCCGAAAGCAGTCGGTTTATCGAACGCGAGCAAACGGCGAGCAACCTGAACTATACTTGACTCGAAGCAGCGTCGAAATGCTCACTTGGACGCATTATAGTTTCGTTTACCACTGCAGTCATTATTGTAGGCTATCTCTGGAGGTGACGGGATTTGAGGGGGCCTCGATAAGGCAATCAGCCCACTATAGCTGCACGGTTTTTTCATGGTATGGCTGATGGTTGAGCCCCTTTGTAATATTTAATAATAATGATATTATCAGTGGTTTTACGTCTTAAAACCACAATGATTATCAGGGTTTCCGTAGTAAAGAGCTCCGGAAATTTAGACCATTTAGTATTTGTTTGTAACACGTGGGAACCTATTACAAAAGGGCCCAGTCGTAGTGCAGTCTCCATGCTGCATGGTTTTGGCCGTTTGGCACGTTATATTGCTCATTTTAACTTGGCTCCTCGACCGACATGGCGCCTCTACGGGAATTTCTTCCCCCTTCCCCTGAAGCAGTTTCAAGAAATCGCGTCGCTGTGTGGAAGAATACTTGAATACTAAGAAGAAATTAGGGCTGAGATGGGGTAACTCGGGGACGTTATTTTAATGGTGGCGTTGCTTTGCGCGGGCAAACTCCGCGACACCGATTTGACAAATCAGGCACATACGCTTGCGCGTAAAAGACGCTTTTGAACGTGACAGTAGCTTTATCGTGGGTAAAGCATGCACCAGCTAATGAGCGATCAGTGTATCTTCCTCATTTTCACTCGTTCACACACACTGGTATATATATATATATATATATATATATATATATATATATATATATATATATATATATATATATATATATATATATATATATACACCAGTGTGTGTGAGCGAGTGAGAGGGAGAAAGATAGAGACACTGATCGCTAATTATTAGCCGGTGCATGCTTTAGCCACGAGAAAGCTACTGCCCACGGCAAGTTATCTTTTCACCCACTTTTCTTCATATTTACATCACAATTCGGTCTAATATCTTCCCCTATACTTTCCTTGGCATTATTGTCTGTTAGATCTCATTAATACTGTGTAAAACACAGAAAAAACGAGTCCTTAAGTATACACTTCTTTCCTTAATATATATATATATATATATATATATATATAATATATATATATATATATATATATATATATATATATATATATATATATATATATATATATATATATATATATATTGTTACGAGACAATGCCCCACTTAAACAGTGAGATAGGCGCCGAGGAAGACGAGGTGACTTGGGTGCGCGCGCTCTCTCTTGTTCGCCATCTTGGCTTGCGCGTTGGCGCTGTGTAAATATATTTTAAAACGCCTAGTTTCCCTTGTGCCTTCACGCAACATTTTGGTGGAAGGTGCTGGGTTACAACGCACGACGGAGTTACGCAGCGGACGCCTAGTCTCTGCTCCCAACATGTCCACCGGCAGCGACGCTTCCTCAACTGCTACGCCCAATGCATCAATGGCGCCGACCTCTCCTGTTTATCTCGTGGCCGCTCCACCCCGCGATCCCGGCAACTTTTCGGGAACGGACGGCGAGGACGTGGATGAGTGGCTTAAACTCTACGAGCTCTTCAGCACAAATCACAGGTGGGACCCAACCTTAATGCTGGCAAACATCATCTTTTATTTACAAGGAACGGCCAAGGCGTGGTTTAATAACAATGTGGACGGTATCACAAGCTGGGACGTATGCAAGACCAAATTACGCGAGTTGTTTGGTCAATCTGCCGGCTGCAAGCAGGCCGCTAAGAAAGAACTTGGCACACGTGTTCAGACGTCCACGGAGTCCTACCTGGCGTATATTCAAGATGTGCTGACCCTTTGCCGTAAAGTTGACCGAACCATGGCTGAAGCCGACAAGGTAGCGCACGTGCTCAAGGGCATCGCAGACGATGCATTTAACCTCATTGTATGCAAAGGCTGTTCCACCGTGCAAGATGTTATCTTGGAGTGCCAACAGTTTCAAGAGGCTAAAAGCCGTCGCATTGCTTACCACTTTACGCGCCTTCCCAACACTGCTGCGACGTCAACATGTGCGGATCTCCGTGTACCGACCTTGCCCAATTCACACTCCAGTGACATCACGAGAATTGTACGCCGTGAAATCGAAGCCATCTCACCCGCCCCCTTGAGAGCACTGGCACCGAGTGATCCTCAGCCGACCATATCGCTAATACAGACCGTTGTTCGCCAGGAACTAGCCAACGCGGGTGTTCACACAGTCTGTTCTGTGCACCGTCCCGGCGCTGTCAGTTCGTCTACCCCGAGCCACCCACAGCAGTATCGCCGCCCTGCTCCACGTAATCGTGACCCAAATGCGTGGAGAACGCCTGATGACAGGCCGATTTGCTTCCGATGTGAACGAGTGGGACACATTTCCCGTCATTGCCGAAGCACGTGGACCTCACCGTATCGGGCAAACCCAAGCTTCTCCAACCCCCATTCACCGGCCCACCTCTATGACCAGGAACCACCACGGCGTGATGGCTCAGCTAATTACGACCCGACCACTACGACCACTGCCCAGTACAGTCGCTCACCTTCACCTCGACGTAGATTTTCCCGATCTCCACCGCCACCTCGTTCCCCGTCCCCGTCCTCTGCCCGGCGGTTTTCTTCGGAAAACTAGCGGCTGCAGCTCCTGGAGGTGACGCTGCTGATACGACTTGCTCTCCAATTCCTCTGTTGACGCTCCCGACCAATCAGAACTTGATCGACGTTGAAGTGGACGGTTTATCTGTTAAAGCCTTAGTAGACACTGGCGCCCATATTTCTGTGATGAGCCTGCACATTCGAGACCGCTTAAAGAAAGTACTTACTCCAGCCCCTTCACGCAGCGTTCGCGTTGCTGATGGTAGTACGGCTGCTGTTATTGGCGTCTGTACTGCACGCGTTACTATTGCCGGCCGTCAAACTTCAGTTCTCTTCACTGTTCTTTCTCACTGCACCAATGATGTGATCCTCGGTCTTGACTTTTTGTCCACTCATTCCGCTCTCATCGACTGTTCAGCCGGTACTGTGCAACTTGACCTACCGTGTCCGATTGATCCGCCCAGTCGACCGCAAGCCCGTATGTGCTCTGCTGAACATGTCCGTTTGTTACCGCAAACTGTGACCTGCATCACCGTTACGCCCTCGCCACCTGTATCCGATGGTGACTATGTGCTCGCGCCCATCACATCCCTTCTCTTGACCCACAGTGTTACCTTACCACACACTGTTATTCAGTTACGTGCAAACCGCGCCTGCATTCCTGTGCTCAACTTTGCTCTGTGTCCGCAAGTGCTTCCGCGCGGAATCGCCCTCGCCATGCTGACTCCTTCTGAAGAATGCGTCATATCAGCTCTGTCTTCGAACGAGACTCGACACTCCAGCTTCACACATGCTCGATCTTCGCAAGGAAGCCCGTCTCCTGATGTTAAAAAAATGATCGCGTCAGACCTTTTGCCGCATCAAGCCGACGAACTCCTTCGCGTTCTTGAGTCATACTGGGACGTATTTGACTTTTGTGATCGTCCACTAGGTCAAACCAGTGCGGTAAAGCACCGCATTGACACCGGCGATGCCTCCCCTGTCCATCGACGGCCATACCGCGTCTCTTCGACCGAGCGTCACATAATTCAAGCAGAAGTCGACAACATGCTCGCCAAAGACATAATTGAACCATCATGTAGTCCATGGGCTTCCCCTGTTGTTCTTGTCAAAAAGAAGGACAACACTTGGCGATTCTGTGTTGACTACCGACATCTGAACAAGATCACTAAAAAAGACGTCTACCCGCTACCGCGCATAGACGACGCCCTAGATTGTCTTCACGGCGCTAAGTATTTTTCTTCTATTGATCTAAGAGCAGGTTACTGGCAAATTGCTGTCGATGACATGGACCGCGAGAAGACCGCTTTTGTCACCCCCGATGGTCTTTACCAATTTAAGGTCATGCCCTTCGGATTATGCAACGCTCCAGCCACCTTCGAGCGGATGATGGACTCTCTTTTGCGTGGGTTCAAATGGTCAATTTGTCTATGCTACCTTGACGACGTTATCGTCTTTTCCCCGACCTTTGAAACCCACCTCGACCGCGTTTCCTCAATACTGGCCGTATTTCGCAATGCCGGTCTCCAACTGAACTCGTCAAAGTGTCACTTCGGACGCCAGCAACTAACAATGTTGGGCCACCTTGTCGACTCCTCTGGTGTACGTCCTGATCCCGATAAAGTGCGAGCCGTGCGTAACTTCCCTGTTCCGACCTGCACTAAAGAAGTACGCAGCTTTCTCGGTCTGTGCTCGTACTTTCGACGTTTTGTGAACAACTTTGCGGAAGTCGCCCGTCCTCTCACAGACTTATTGAGAAAAGATGTCTCCTTCACATGGGGCGCTGCGCAGGCTACGGCGTTCTCTACACTTATTGAATCGCTAACAAAACCACCTGTTCTGGCCCATTTCGACGTTTCTGCCCCTACAGAAGTACACACAGATGCCAGCGGTTACGGAATCGGTGCTGTTTTGGTTCAGCATCAAAGCGGCTGCGCCCCGCGTTATCGCCTATGCCAGCCGTCTCCTCTCGCAGGCGGAAAGGAACTACTCCATCACCGAAAGGGAATGCCTTGCTCTCGTCTGGGCAGTAGCAAAATTTCGGCCTTATTTACATGGTCGACATTTCACTGTCATAACCGATCACCACGCACTTTGCTGGCTCTCGTCCTTGAAGGACCCCACTGGGCGCCTTGGTCGATGGGCACTACGGCTTCAAGAGTATACCTACTCGGTGTCCTACAAATCTGGCCGTTTACACCATGACGCTGACTGCTTATCTCGGAATCCAGTGGACCCACCTGAAGCGTTCGATGAATCGCCATGTGTGCTGTCTCTCTCCGCTTTAAGCAACATCCGTGAGGAACAGCGCCGAGATCCTGCCTTACGTAACATCATCGAGAAGCTTCATTCTGCGGCACCCGATCCTTCTACTCGATTGTTCGTGCTTAAGGATGACACATTGTACCGTTGCAACGTCCGCCCTGATGGACACGAACTGCTCCTTGTGGTACCTTCCCACTTACGTGCGAGCGTGATCGGCCAGCTTCATGACGCTCCCACTGCCGGTCACCTCGGACTGTCTCGGACGTATGACCGCGTACAGCGTCGATTTTACTGGCCCAGTCTTTATCGCTCGGTCCGCAGCTACGTCGCCTCATGCGATCAGTGTCAACGCCGAAAAAAACCTTCCATGAGTCCTGCCGGGTTCCTCCAACCACTTGACGTTCCCTTTGATCCCTTCTTCCGACTTGGTCTTGACCTCCTAGGCCCTTTTCCTGCATCCACTTTGGGGAATAAGTGGATAGCTGTCGCGACGGATCATACAACCCGGTACGCTATCACGCGGGCTTTGCCGACCAGCTGCGCCACAGACGTTGCCGATTTTCTCCTGCACGACGTCATACTTCACCATGGCGCCCCACGCCAACTCCTAACAGATCGTGGGCGCTATTTCCTTTCCCGAGTTATCGACGACCTGCTTCGCTCCTGCGAGACGAAACATAAATTTACGACAGCTTACCACCCGCAAACTAACGGACTCACTGAACGATTCAACCGGACTTTAACTGATATGCTCGCTATGTACGTATCGTCCGACCACCAGGACTGGGACGTTGCATTGCCCTTCGTTACGTTTGCCTATAATTCTTCACGCCATGATGCAGCTGGTTTTTCACCTTTCTATCTGGTGTTTGGCCGTCATCCAACTTTACCTTTCGACACCATCTTTCCGACAGCTGTCGACTTTACGACTGAATACACCCGTGATGCTATCACCAGGGCTCGCAAAGCACGAGAAGTTGCTCGTCAGCGCCTTTTAGCATCGCAAGATCACCAGCGGCATCGTTACGACTCACATCACCGCCAAATTTCCTTTACACCAGGTTCTCTTGTGCTATTGTGGACTCCGACTAGACGCGTCGGACTTTCTGAAAAACTGCTTTCCCGGTACTCGGGACCCTACCGCGTATTGCGCCAGGTGACAGATGTGACCTACGAGATAGCCCCGCTCGAGTCTTCCTCCGCCTCCGCTTCGCTGTCTACAGACATTGTCCACGTATCCCGCCTTAAGCTTTACCACTCGGCAACACAATAGCAAGCACCGAGACGGTGCTTCAGCACCCGGGGGTTATGTTACGAGACAATGCCCCACTTAAACAGTGAGATAGGCGCCGAGGAAGACGAGGTGACTTGGGTGCGCGCGCTCTCTCTTGTTCGCCATCTTGGCTTGCGCGTTGGCGCTGTGTAAATATATTTTAAAACGCCTAGTTTCCCTTGTGCCTTCACGCAACAATATATATATATATCATTCGTTAACGAGAACGCCCCGCCTCCACAAAGTTCAGTTGTATCTTAGTGTGTGTATGTGTGCGGACCTCCGGCTCTTTTGTCTGTCACCGCTCTGGCTCTTTAAATTGAACTTCCCGCCGAACCAGCTGCAGAACCCGGAACGGACACACAGCCTGCCCTTTGTCTTAGCTGGAGAGTTGAACGCACTGCCCGTCGACGGAAGCGTGGCCTTAATTAAGCAGTCTTGCAGAGGAGCTCATTTGGCTCTGGCGTCGTCAACGAAGCGACATAGCTCAAGTGGACGAGGAGGAAGGCGAGCAGAGAGAGGGACTCTCTTTGTCGCCATTGAAAACGGGCGCGCCGAAAGTCGCGAGCGGCCGCGCACAAAGGCATCGAAGAGGCGTCAATGAGCCGCCGCCGAACGCTGCCGAAAACAGGTCAAGCGTCGCCAACGCGTTTTCCTTCGGTCCCGACTCGGTCACGTGTGTGCGGGGCGACCGAAGAAGAGTCGGTGCACATCCTTAAATCCGCAGTGCGGCCGAACGCGCCGCAGATTCCCTGCACACCAAACGGTGCGAAACTGCTCATGGAGACAGGGATGGGGCCTCGCTATTTATGTGCTGTCTGCGCCGCGCAAGCTGCTTCTCTTTTCTTCCAGTTTGTCAGGTAACAGCGCGTGACGTCTCCTCTTGCACATGCAGTAACCATGTGTCTATCTCTCGTCGCTAACGGGCAACCGCGACCGACTGGATGAGCTCGCCGGTCGTGCCTATGCAAGAGAAGCCTGAGAACTGCAGCCGGTGGTTATTTTTTTTTTTCGGACCAAGCAGACGTAAGAGGTCAGTTACCAAGGCCGCGTGCTCTGACCAAAGACAAATCAGAGAGAGAAACTAAAAGTGGTAAGGACGGGGTTCCTCGGTCAAATGTAAATTTATCGGCACGATTGGCATTTAACAGATGATATGACATCGGTGGTCAAGAGCACAGCGTCCGCTTCGAATGTCTGACGTACTGGGATCGATTACTGGTATGCCTAATCGAGAGAAAGACGCCCCGACCTGGCGCTCGGTGGTGGTGCTGATATCTTGTGACGATGGCATTTCTTTTTTTTTTTTTTGCTCTCTTATGAACTTCACTACCCGTCTCCACATCCTTCAATCCACCCCACGACGCTGCTTCCTTGTGGATTGCCGAAATAGAAGTCGTTAATAACCTCAAACCACTTTCAGCGAAGGGAAGCTCCATAGTTTATACCTGGCTCCTCTGTCTTTCTATAGACTGCAAACAGATTTTGTACAAAATAGCACTGGTTTTTGGACGAAAGTCTATGCTTGACCGTGCGGTGGCACTACGGTGGTATTTCCGGT